>CM050906.1:2690000-2735000 GCA_027726005.1 Juncus effusus | reverse complement strand
CATAGTAACAATACTGAAAGTAATCTTTACAAAACAAAAAGGTATAACAAATACAACAAAAAAGACATATCAATAATAGAAGAAGGTATATCATCGATACCAAAATGAGTAGCTATGTAATAAAAAGGCATAACAAACACATTTATAAAAAAAGGCACAACAAACACAACTAAAAGGCATATCAACAATACTAAAAGATATTTCAACAGTACTAAAAGAAATATATATAAAATAAAAAGTAAAGTAAACACAATACTAAAAAAAGTAAAGTGCAAAAAAAAAATTCTCGTAACCCATACAACTACCGTAACCATCTAGTTCTTCTAGCACCAGTCACAAACCAAGATAACTTAGACGAAACATATATCACCAAAGTAGAAATGTGGGTGCGGCTCTATAACATCCCTATAAATTTTGTGGGAGGTAATAGGAGCTGAATGTTATATTGTTGGTTACAATTTAAACAATGTCAAGTCATCGACACGTTGATGTACATACTGCATAGCTTCAACCAGGATCCTGGATGTACCTGGAGCTTCGTCAGATGCATGCACACGGTTAGCACTACATTAAATACCCATCATTTCATTTACACCCAACCTCGATTACTAAAACACTCGTGTACTAATTTCTCCAAAAATCTGTCCCGTACATGCCCCAATCGATGCTACGTCAGCATGAATTCAGTGCTTATTCCTCTGTAATAATGGAAGGGAAGCGTTGGGTTATTCTCCCGATCCAATCCATAAACCATTGGTTTCTTGTGGTATTTGATTTCTACGACTTCGAGGTTAAGGTGTACAATAACCTTGACGATTGCGAACGTTTCCAACAGGCGGTCCGTGATGTGACCACAATGTTACACCCCGGATCCAATTAAAGGACTAAAATATAACAACCGCCAAAAAGGCATTTAAACAAACATCCACATAATTCAAAAAAATCTCCAAATTACATTTATTAAATTTCACAACAAAAATAAAATTGAGACTTTAAAGTTCTCATTTATTTCATAATCATTATTAAACTAAATGTTATTAAAATTGTGACGTCTCTCCACCCATAACCCCAAGCTAATGATCCAAACCTGGGCACAAAATAAATATAAGAATGAGTGCTGACTCAGTAAGGTATGAAAAGAGGCCCAGCCGCATATACCAAAAATAGAATATTTTGAGTTTGATATAAAATAGGATAGCGAATATAAAATCAAGTAACAAGAGGTCATAAGTATAATATAGTATAATAATTATATAATAATTGTGAAAAATACTTTTATTTCGGGATATTATCTTATTTCACTTTCAACTTCCACACACCTAACACACACTAGATCATGCTCTGTGGCATCGAGTACGCGCACAGATACAAGTCTTTCCGAGCTCGTTATTGGGTGATCGGCGGCCCTAGTTTCGCTCTACTAAGTACGGCTTCTCACCTATGTGAATCAGCGGCCCTGGTTTCGCTCTACCAAGTATGGCTGCATTCTCTCAAATATCACTTTTCACACATCTCACTATATCCCGTAACTTACTCAAAATATCTTTAAATATTATCTTTAAATTCTCATATTACTAAAAATATTAATTTGAGCCATATAAGCTCTATCTCATAAATAGAAGTTCAATATTAAATATTACTATCATTATAGAAACTAATAATATATATATAATATTTAAACGGAAGAACCAATATAGTCAAAGGAAAAGCATATACGGGAAAAACCTTACCTGAATAAATACAACTAGCAAACTCTCACGCGAAATCTTCGGGTCCCACAAACTCTTCCGCTTCTTTCGCAACTCTCTCAACTTCTTGGTCTTCCTCTAGTATGAACTCCTCCTCACGCGAATCTAATTATTTTAATTAATTCTCATTACTAATCGATCTCGAACTTCGAACCGACAAGCTCACTTAATCTGATTATTTACGGAAAAATACTTTCTGGACATTAAATGCAGAAACTAATAATGCCAATGAGTCAGAATGTTCTAAAACATACAAATCGACTATTTATTCGTGAACTTTGAAGTTATGGTTAGAAAGATATGATTAAAACAAATTTCTTTATTAAATCGGAATTGAAATTCCAGCTTTATAAGAGTACACGAAATTCCAGATTCTCTCAAAAACAGTATTCCTCGTCCCAGTTTTATAAATTCCAGATTTTATGAAAATAATATTTTTATTTCTCAAATTAAAGGTTCAGATTTCATTTGTTAAAAACTTTAAATATACCATACTAGCATAAATATGAATTATCTAGTAAATAATAAGAATTCTGATATTAATTTGTCATAATATATTATAAGAAAATAGTGTCGTAATACCCTATTCATAAATTTACTTATTAAAATTAATATTTTCTATTCATGACATATATATACATATATAATTAGCTACTCAAATTTATTTTGATAAAATATCTTTCCTTTAATTTGATAACGGATCCATAATGACAGAATAGTTATTAGTTTAACTAAATGGATGCATGCAACATTTTCTAATTATCCAATCTAAAAGAATAAATAAATGATAAGATGAGAAAGACTCACTATACTAAAAACAATAGAGGGGAGATTGCTTCAGATATGAGAGCGAAGAGAAACAACAATGATTTGCTTAGAACCGATCCGTATACACCGTCTCCACTTCTCCTAGTGAGGTCCACTATGCTCCACACTCACAAACTAATTGAAGGAGAGAAAAAGGACAATTTCTTGTCTTTTGTCTTTCGTGAATGACCAGGCAAAAAGAAAAAGATGAGAGAGAGAATGAAAAGAACAAAACTTGGTTTGCTAGGATTTAAATGAGAATGATCGTAACAGCCTGGCCATCAATTACCCATTTACTCAGAAAATTAATCACAGCCTCAGATAATGTCTTTTTAAGTTTCAAATTAAATCAGATCCGAAATTTTAGCACTTACTAACGCTATATATTTTGAACGTACAAGAAAAGGAAGGGAACAGCTAATTTCTGCTGCCATTTTTGCACTTTAGTCCCTCAAAGTTAAAATAATCATAACTTTCAAAATACACCTCAGATTTTTATGATTCAAATTTCTAAATTCATTATTTAAAACATATGATTTATTGAGATACACTTTATTATTCCTCTACATATAAATTATTTTTGAAATTACGAAAATACCCCTACTATAAAATAATAATAAAAAAAATTACTTATTATAACACACAATATGGCGACCTTATCTGAATAAAGTAAGGAGGAGGTCAGATGTCATGGATTGGCCGGTACGTGTTAAGTCCAGCCCCTATCTCAACAAATGTAGTAATGATGTCGGCCTTTACATCGTGAAGATCGTAGATTGCTTAATCGACCGATTGAATTCTCGTCTGACGCCATGAAGAGCGATCGTGGCCGAGCAGCTTACAACCTAATCACCTCGTCATTCTGCCCAGGGTCGTTCCCTCCGTTCGGTTCGTAATTAAGACTGCCGCTTTCATAGACGTGGAGCAATATGTTTCACATAATTTGTATTATCTTTTTTTCTCTTTGTATCTTTTGTATGTGGCCCTTTTGGATTCAATATGAATTGCCACGTATGTATCTTTCAGTTTTATGTGTTTCGTTGTTGGAATATGTAATGCCAACTCCAACTTATTAATTTGGTACTAATTTTGTCTTGATCTTATATTATTCATAACTTCCAATTATTGTGCAACATATGGTTCTGTTTAGTTCAAAATATTTCCACCCTCCCTTGTTAGTCAATATGTAATTGATTGTCCCGTGTAGCTATAGACATATGCTTTATGAAATGGACTTAGCATGTATAATGTAGACAACCTTATATTGGATAAACAATTTCAACCATACATCATTGCATTTAGTAAACGAGTAAAGATGATTAATAGAAATGAGCAGCAATAAATCATCCAAAATACTTACATGAAAACAAACAAACAATAAGTTAGGCAATCTTCATTTAGGTTCTTAAATAAACAGGGCACTACAATCTACAACCAACCATCAATAAACCTGCCAACCAAAATACAAACTACAAACCACTTACGTCCAGACTATAATACCACGTCCCAACTGAATTACACCATGAACCAGACACCAACAGGACCAGGCAAGTCTGAAACACATTAAATCTTAGGGGGAAAAACTTCTTCAAATAGAAAGTTTGGAGAATCCGACATTCACAGTGCGTTCCCAGACTTTGAACGTTTCAACTTCTCGATATATGACAATCCACCTCCGACAGGCACCGGTACGCCGATTTGTGCATATGCCGCCTTATCGAGCTGTGCCTCACTATCCATGGTTCCGTCCGTCTGTCCAGCAAAAACACGGACGGTGCTCCCCTCCCTGTGAAAGAGAAAAAAAGATTATACATCAATTGCATGTTCATGAGGTTTAATCTATCTTTGTTTAGAATATCTAACCCACGATTTCGACATATATTAAATGCATCACCACTGGTCAGATAACCCACAGAAAAAAATAAAGTCCTCGACAAGGAAAAATTAATATCAAATTACCACTACATACTTTAACACAGCCTACAAATAAAAATTTCAATCGATTTGTGTGAAGTTGATGAAATGATTCCAGTATTAGATACTGGAGGTGTGGATTAGAAGCAAAATTAGAAGACTTGACCATTGGCCAGTAAAGACCTTCAACTCCAATGCCGACTTAACACAAAAAATTTATAAATTAGAACTTCGAACCAATTGATGCTTAAATGGCCTTTCATTTGAACTGTACAACAAATTTTCTTTTTTAAAGAAAAATGGTTGCCGAACTGTACAATAAATATTTACAACAAATTGTTCTTCTCTCCATAAAGAGAGTTAACCCATCTAATACAAATGCACTAATTCACCCCCAAAACAGCAAAGAAAATCAAAATGTACAATGAAATTATAGAAAGAAGATCGGTAAAGACTCAATCCAATGAAATCATGAACAAAGCAAGAGTATAGTAGTTCAAAACCCAGAGAATATCACCGACAAAATCAACACAAATTACTCAAACATTTAGGGGCTATCAATACTCACCTCATAGAAGTAGATCCCTCATGTTGTAATTCCACCGTCTATCAAGACTCGAATATTTAGGGTTTCCAATCTCTTTGATCAGGCCCGCGGGTTTTTATTGCCGGAGGTATTTTAGCCATTATCGCCGGTGGAATTAGGGATTTCTATCTCTCGCTTTTTTTCCTGTTTGTTGGAACGAATAAAATGAAAATTTCGAAAATGGAAAGAGAAGCAAGCCCTTTTTAACATGGCCAGCCCTTGCCAAGAAATTAATATTTTATTTTCGAATTTTAAATTCAAATCTGGCCTGGTAATATTAAACTCAGCCTGACAGTGATTTGACACCTATCCATGTATTTGTCACGTTATTGGGCTGTCTAGGTCCCAAATTACCACCTGGCCCACTCTCAAATTACCAGCTCACATACTGAGGTACTCATTTTCCACTTTTTTTTTTTTTTGATACCATTATTTCCCAAAATAAATCAATACTTGCCACTGTTTTGAAAATAATGTGGTAACTACCATTTCAATAGTGGCGGAACATGTGGATTTTATAATTTTTCAAAAACGGGATTAATTAGTGAAAAAAACGTGTTCCGCCACTGCAACTGGCGGAACAAGGGAAAAATTTACCTGTTCCGCCACTTCCACTGGCGGAACAGAAAAAAAATTAATTTTTTCTCAAAAAAAAAAAAAAAAAAAATTTCCTGTTCCGCCACTACCAGTGGCGGAACACTGTTCATTTGCACTAATTAATCATGTTTAGTCAGTCAAATGATAAATTTTTGAAAAAACTGAAAATTCACATGTTCCGCCACTAGTAGTGGCGGAACAGATGTGTTCCGCCACTGATAGTGGCGGAAATGATAGATACCACATTATTTTCAAAACAGTAGCAAGTATTGATTTATTTTGGGAAATAATGATATCAAAAAAAAAAGTCCTCATTTTCATTATACCAATCCGGGCCTGGCAATTCCAAAGGAAACCAAAACAGCCCACAAAAATTCTGAAATTGCCACGTGTGATGTCATATGAACATTGTGCAACTAATTTGTGGCACATCCGCACATGAGGGGCTTAGTATAAGACCTCAAAAATATTTAGGATTATATTCTATTAATAATACAAGTGACACTCGCACGTTGTGCAATATTTCAATATTTTTTTGGGATGTCACCAGTATGATTAGCAAAATAGAAAAGAAAATAGAAAGACAGAAGCATTACAATGATTGTCATGTATTAATACAACTACACAAACTGAAATTTTTTTTTTATTTACATGACATTTTACTAAAGTAAGACCCAAAAGCAATGATGATGAAGTACTTGATTCATATGAAATAATAATTTTGAAATGGTTTATTTGATCGATAAGCAATATATTGCATATCAATGGTTCATTTATTGAATATTATGAAATGATTTATTTGACTAAATAAAGATATGCACATAGAGAATTTTATTAACAAAAAAGTAAATATATATATATATATATATATATATATATATATATATCATTCTCTCCTCTTAAATAGGACCCGGCATTAAAGCTAAAAGAGCATAGGAGGTTGATTATAGAAATGAGAGAACACATGGTTTAGAATTAAATATATAGACCAAATAGTCCAAGATAAGAAACCAACTCTAAATTTATTAAAGATACATCATAACTAAAATGCACCATGAGCAATCAAGATGCATTGAGATTTAGAAATTAGAGAAATGATAGCCCCTGGATGTTAAATAAGATGGCTGGAATATTTTGACTGACGTGGAAAATTCTGATAAAAGTACTGTAGACAATCCCCTTTAAGATTATATATGTTAAATAGATAGATATAATCTCTTGCCTTACTTTTCCTTTCTATCGGATCTCTTTATAAAGAATGAGGTTATTCTCACTATCATTTTCACTATCTCTTTCAATTATGAACCCCATAACTCATAAGTACATTAATCATTTGGGACCCATAATTCATTGAGAATAGTAGAAAATCAGTTTTGGATTATCAAATTCATGAATTATTAAGTACCTATAATCCAAAAATCTTTCATCTAAAATTCCTCAAATTAAACATTCCCATACAAAAAGACGTATAAATATGAGCTACGATCATAAAGAAGATCAATGATACGCCTTAGTTTGTGGTATTCAACTCGAGATCATTTTTACTGGATAACACAATACTGGAAAAAGAATCAAGATCAATATCATACTTAGGATATACTCAACGATAAAATAATCAAGATCAATATTAACCTCAATCTCTTATTTTTTATCTATTTTTGAGCCTTCTCAAAAGGTCATATCATTCAAATAATCTAAACCGTTGAATGATAGAAAATATTTACATCTCAATCATTGATTCATGTCTTAATTTCATGAGTTTCATATATTTTTGTAACTATTTATACCATCTTTTAAGCCCTCACGAAATGCCACATCATACTCCTCTTTTATATTATGATTATTGGATGTGAATTCAACGAACTAGATTGTTTTTAAGATTGTATTAGTTTACTAACACACAAATTCTTATTTTCCCACTTGACAAGAGGAGTAGAAAATCAAGGCTGAACTAATTATGAGTTTTAATTCAAAGATTAGATGAAGAGTTCATTCATCAAAACACATTTCTTTTTCTTTTATTTTTAAAAAAATAGTGTTGTATTTCTTCTACTAACAACATCAAATATAATTTCGTTTGAATTTTCTCTACGTTTTGAACTCCATATTGGTGTGATTTCGAGTTAATTTGTTATTTTACTTAGTATATGAAGATGGATTATATATGATAATATGTGAAAAAATGATTATATAAGATGTACTTATACAAAATAATGTATTTCTAGATAATTAAAATTACATAATTAGATATTTAAAATATAAGATGGACTATGAACGAGAATATACATAAAAATGCATAAAAGAAGGTTATTGTTATGAATAATATAAATGTGGATGTCTATAACGTTTTGGATTCATAATTCTAAGGATGTTATGTATTCCTCTTAACTCCTCCCTTTAATATTATGTAACATATAAAGATATTTTACGCTATAAATAGAGCTTTGTAATGTATAAGAAACAATAACAAGTGAATACAAGTGAATGAAAGATTTCTCTCTCTATATTCTCTCTTTCTCTCCTCTTTGTTTTAATTATTTCATAACACGTTGTCAGCACGAGTTGCTCTCAATACATCAAAGAAACATGTGCCCATCTTCGGTAATGATATCATAAGCTAAATCTAAAGGTGAACTAAACACGAACAAAGGTAAAGCCGAATTTGATATAAAGTGAAGAAGAAAAAAAAAATCATTTTCAATTTATTCTCTTATTTAGATTTATTTTATTCCTATAATTTTTTTATGCACCTGAAGTTGCAATTGCAACATAATATTATATGATGCAACCGGAAGTTGCACAGTTAAGAATCAATATGAAGTTGGAAGATCAACATGAAATCAACTGGAAGTTGCAGTTGATACTATATGAATATGAATCAAGAGTTTATTTGGGCATAACAACAGTTAAAAAGATGTGTGCCTCGTTGATATTGGTACGACTTATACCATAATAGTTATAAAAATATTTTACGCTATAAATAGAGCTTTGTAATATGTAAGAAACAACAACAATTGAATATAAGTGAATAAAAGATTTTTCTCGCTATATTCTCTCTTTCTCTCCTCTTTGTTTTAATTATTTCATAACACTTGTATATATATATATATATATATATATATATATATATATATATATATATATATATATATATATATATATAGTCAAGATACATAATTAGACTATTAAATTATATTCTAATGAATTGATTAACCCCCTACATTATTATTCAATCTATTTCTTCAATTCTTCTTGAGCCACATCACTCACTTTCTTTTGGCCGTCAGATTATGATATTTTTCTTAAATGTTCATTTTCTCAAATTCATTGATATTCTATACCAATTTATGTATGGTTATTAACACACTATCATATAATTGTTTGATTGGTATTTTCATGTTTCATCTCTGATTTCGTGAGAACTATCAAAATCTTTGGTTTCTCAAACTCGCTACTATTATGTTGCAATCTAGACGATATTATTAAAACAACTTCATTTATGATTTGTTACATTAATGTCTCATGTTTTATGTTTCATCATCATTTTTCGAGAATCACAATACTGTTTTGTTTCTTAAGTTACTAATATACTTTGACAATTTAGACAAGAATATCAGTACCACATCACACGATTTATTGGATTAATATTTCTTGTGATATCCTCAATGTCGTGAAAAAATATTTCTCAAGTTGTTGATAACTTACTGTATTATTTTTCGTATAATACAAGATAAAAAAACTAGTTTATGTGACATATTCATTCACATAGTGTATATATATTGTTTATCATTTTGTTAGTTCAGGAAAAAATTTAACAATAATAAATTTATTGGGCAATATTTTAAGAAAAATGCGTCACATAAGTTTCTCATATATTTCATCTTATTTTTTTCTTATATAGTTTATTTTCTTTTTCAAACATTGTAGTAGTATCATTATTTTCTTTCACTTATTATTTTTTTTAGTTTTCTCTCATTATAATGCAAAGAGATGATAATATAAGAAAAATTAAGAAAATCAATAAATATGTTGTATACTAATTTTATGAATATACACGTAATATTGGATTCTAACCACGAATCGGTTATTCAGTAAGTCGTTGATCTTTCTCTTTGACTTTTTTAAACAAAGCTATTATTTATATTCTTGTATTTTTCATACTCAAATTGTGAATATCAAATTTTTTTTGTAAATAAATGATAATGCACATATTATTAAACAACCTAAAATCATATTATTTAGATTTACATCATTATAATTTTATTCATTTTTATATCGAAATAAACACTACTATAATTAAAATATTGGCAGAGCGAGCATTATCCTAATCATTATCATATTGACGCTCAACTTGGTGCACTACAATTACACAGGCCCACAAAATTACAAATCCAGAAGCCCAATTTCACTCTTTCGGAAGGTCACGCGCTGCTAAAAAGAACACTTCAAAACAGAATCGAATCGAAACAAAACAAAACCCTAGCTATCTATCCGACTTGACCATTTCCCCCTCTTCAATCCCTCTTCATACTTTCTAGGGTTTCTCCGTCCATGGCTTCGGCATCAACGGCGGCGCCGTCGGGGCCAAGGCGGACGGGCGGCGGAGGCCGGTCGGGGCTGGACGACGAGGGCTTGGTGTTCGAAACTTCGGCGGGGGTTGAGGTCGTGAGTAGCTTCGACGGAATGGGCATAAGCGACGACTTGCTGAGAGGGATCTACAATTATGGGTTTGAGAAGCCCTCTGCGATTCAGCAGCGCGCGATTGTGCCAATTGCCAAGGGCAGGGATGTAATTGCGCAGGCTCAGTCTGGTACTGGAAAGACGTCTATGATTGCCCTTACGGTCTGTCACATGATTGATACTTCCAAACGAGAGTATGATTTTTTTGGTTTTTTGGTTTTGGTGTTATTTGTCCATATTGTTGTGATTTTGGTTAAGAGATTTCGTATTACAGCTAAATATCCTGTTCAATTTAGAACATTATGTGCACATCATATTTATGACAGTGAAGTTCTTAAAAGAAAAAAGAAAAACACGATTGCAACCCAAGTTTCTCAAATCGTTCTTCTATCTGTATTATAATTTACCAAACCATTTTATTTATGTTTATTTAGGGTTCAGGCCTTGGTTTTATCTCCAACAAGAGAGCTCGCATCCCAAACCGAGAAAGTGATTCGTGCAATAGGTGAATTCATAAACGTTCAAGTCCATTCTTGCATTGGTGGAAAGAATTTAGGTGAAGATATGAGGAAATTGGAAAGCGGAGTTCATGTCGTGTCAGGCACGCCAGGCCGGGTTTTCGATATGATTAAGAGACAAGCTTTACGTACTAGAGAGATCAAACTTTTAATTTTGGTAATTTTTTTTAATATTTAGTTACTTTTTTGTTTTGGGGATAATACAAAATGGTTATTTTTTCTGTGTAGGATGAAGCTGATGAGATGTTGAGCAGGGGATTTAAGGATCAGATTTATGATGTGTACAGATATCTTCCACCAGATCTTCAGGTGAGCACTATTCTTTTTTGGACAATTTGCAGAAAAGCCCTGCGTTATGATGAAATTGCAAAAAAGACCCTACATTATTGGAATTTTGGAAAAATTCCTATAATGGGAAGGGCTTTTTTTGCAATTTTGGCAACAATGCCGGGGCTTTTTTGCAATTTCGGCATAATGTAGGGGCTTTTCTGCAAATTTCCCTTCTTTTTAATACAAAAAGGCCCCTGTGTTTCCGAAATTTAAAATAATAAACCTACGCTATTGGCTTTATTCATCAATAATATTCTAATAATGAGATAATAATTCAGATTTGTATTGTATTATAGGTTGTTCTGATAAGTGCAACACTACCGCATGAAATACTAGAGATCACCAGTAAGTTCATGACTGATCCTGTCAGGATCCTGGTAAAGCGCGATGAATTGACTCTTGAGGTAAACCTTGTTTCTTTTCTTAGGTTTAATTTTCATTCATTCATTTGGTCTCTCTGGTCAAATAAATAACATTACATATTGTATTTAGGGCATAAAACAATTCTTTGTGGCGGTAGAGAAAGAGGAATGGAAGTTCGACACGTTATGCGACTTATACGACACATTAACAGTCACTCAGGCCGTTATTTTCTGCAACACAAAGCGAAAGGTACTGACAACATTATTTATCAAATCATTTGTCATAATCATTATTATATAATTAATAAATTAATTAATTAATGTGAAGGTGGATTGGCTGACGGAGAAGATGAGGAGCAACAACTTCACGGTGTCGGCGATGCACGGAGACATGCCGCAGAAGGAGAGAGACGCCATCATGAACGAGTTCAGAGCCGGCCACACTCGTGTGCTGATCACCACTGACGTCTGGGCCCGCGGTCTTGATGTCCAGCAGGCATGCCAAACCACCTCTCTCTCTCTCTCACTTTCTTTTTTGGAACTTTTCAATATATGCAGCTTTTTTCGGGGATAAATGTGTTGCTAGTCGCTGTAGTCTAATAGAGCTGCAACTTAATCCCTGAACTGTTTATTTTGGCATTTGAATCCGTGTAATTTATAGATTGTGAATTGTTAGTTTGTTAAGTTAAGGCGAGGACTAATGGTGCAGAATTTATGAAGTATAGGGATTTAAATGTCAAAATAAATAGTTCAGGGATTAAATTGCGAGTCTGTTAAAGTACAGGGATTAAGTTGCACACTACCTTTCTTTCTTTCTTTTGGGATAAGTGCAACGTTAGGCCCTGTACTTTAGTTGGACTGCAATTTAGTCCCTGTACTATTAATTTGACATAATTTAGTCTATCGATGTCCAGCAGGCACTCTACTTCTCTGCCACTTACTTTAATTCTTTATTTCTTTCTTTGTTGGAACTTTTCCATATATACGATTTTTGTATTTTAATGCATAAAACATACAAGCTTTTAAATTAATTCCCAGCATATCACAACCGGCATTTCATGCTGGTGGTAATTTGTACGGGACTGATAACTTTTTAAAAATTGGGTTCATTTCGAACCTTGTTTATTGATAGTTTATATGTGTTTTGAGTATTTTGTGAGATGAATATTCAATATTGGGTCCATTTTGAACCATATTTCTTTATGGGTATTTTTGAAAATGTCAGTGTCAGTGCCTAAAAAATAACCACCGCATTTCAAATGTCGAATGCTGTATATTATTCTAATGCGTAAAACTTGCAAGTTTTTAAAAATTAATTTCCAACATATCACATCCGGCGTTTGAAATGCCGGTGGTGATTTGTAAGGGACTGATACCTTTTAAAAAGTTGGGTGCATTTTGAACCTTGTTTTTTTCGTAGTTTATATGAGTTCTTTGAGTATTTGGTGATGTTATTTATAAAAGAGTTGTGAATATTCTATATTGGGTGCATTTTGAACCATATTTCTTTATGGGTATTTGTGAGATGGTGTCAGTGCCTAAAGAGTTACCACTGGCATTTCAAATGTCGAATGTGGTATATTGTGGATTAGTTTTAAAAGTTGTATACGTTATTCATTAAAATAAAAAAATTGTATAGATATGGAAAAATTCCTTCTTCCTTTCTTTCTTTGTTTTTCTTTTCCCTCTGTTTTGGTTTAATATGTTTTCTTTTTTTCAAAATATCAGGTTTCACTTGTCATCAATTATGACCTGCCCAATAATAGAGAGCTTTATATTCATCGCATTGGTCGCTCTGGCCGTTTTGGTCGCAAGGTATTGTTTCTTTTTTTTTAATGCATTATTTCTTTATTATTTTTTTTCCCTTTTTTCTTCTCTTTTTGCATTGATTAAATTTGTCGTATCTCTTTGGCTGTGATTCTTAGGGTGTGGCTATAAATTTCGTTCGCAAGGATGACATCAGGATATTAAGAGATATTGAGCAGTACTACAGTACCCAAATCGATGAAATGCCAATGAATGTAGCAGATCTTATTTAAGGATTTAAAACTAGTGAATGGTTTATTTTCATTTTGGTGTTTTGATCTTGAAACAAGTGATTGTGAGTTTGTTTGCTAAATTACTACTGTAAAATATGACTTGCATTTTGTTGGTAGCTAGGTTTGAGTTTTAATGAATTGTTGTACTGGTCTGATTGGAGAGATTGAGTGTATTTTATTTCTATTTCTTTTGGCTTCATTTGTTTGTGATTTCAACTGCCTATTATTTGCTTAATTCTTGCCTTTGACGTATTTGAGATTGGTATTTGAGATCAATCTGTTGTTTCATTGTGAGTTTAAATTCAATAGTGCTGGAAATTTAGAAACGAATTGTAGAAATAGATCCAGATTCGTTATTTAGTGTCTCAATATTATTTATGTTGGGGGGTCCGGATCTATTATTTGGGTCTGCTTCTAGATTCCTATTTTCTTTTGAAGTTGGGTTGGGGAACTGAAATCAATTGAACAAGTATGGGTCTCAATATTATTATGTTTAGGGATCCATTATTTGGGGTCTGATTCTAGATTCGTAACATCATTGTTTTGAAGTTGGATTGTGTTATTGAGATCAATAGAAGAAAAATCTAGTCTCTCAATATTGTGTGGGTAGTTTTAGTACAATTCACATTAGTTTATGGTTTATTCAGTTGGTTGCTGAAGTTTTAATTGTCTAATCCAAGTCACTGAACTTTATGGGCCTGTTTGCTAGCGCAGTTTTGATCAAGGTTTAGGAAGCCATGGTTGCAGGAAGATAATGAATGAGTAGGAAGCCATGAGTGTTGGAAGCTGCGCAAAACTATATTAATATCTTCTTATTTATGTTTTATTTTATTCATTTGTTTTTTTCATTTAATTTTACTGCAGGTCTAAATGTATTATGTAAATGGTTTTGAACAAACTTAATTTACCTAGATTTATTTGAATGATTTTGCACAAACTTATCTCATATATATATTTTTACTTTTTTTGAAGCGGTATATATATTAGTCAAATTTTTACCTGTCCTTTAATTATGTCTAGTTGACTAGTTCAGTACAAAGATAAGCCAAATTAAACTAAGATCAAAATTTAGCTGCAATATCTTTGTGAAATTTGGTCATTTTACGACTCAAAAAAAAATCTATACAATTTAGTCCTTGTAACAAGCTATTATTCCCCTAAAAAGAATATTAGCCATTATTCCAAAATATAAAGTACTATATAAATTTAACCATCAGAACTGTTCATTCATCATCTTTATAAACCAAATATGATAACTTGGCTGATGACATGATGCATTGCATGGACCTGTTATCATTCTGTTAAAAATCGGTGTAAGATTTAAGAAGTGGCTTGATTTAGATAAAGTGAAAGTTCAGGGGCTTACAGGGAATAATTGAAACTTCATGGACTAATTAGGGCAAAGTGAACTTGAGCGACCTATGGTAAAATTCATCCCAATATTGTTATGTTCATGGATCCATTTATTCGGGTTTAATTCTAGATTTCTACCATTATTGTTTTCAAGGGATGTAGAATTGAAATCAATTGAAAAAATCTGGGGTCTCGATACTATTATTCCATTATTTGCGTCTCATTCTATATTCCTAATGTTATCGCGGTGAAGTAGGGTTATGGAATTGAAAATCAATTGAAAAAATTTAGTTTCTCAATATGGATAAATTTTATCATAGGTCACTCAAGTTTCTACTTTATTCAAATTGGTCCCTGAAATTTCAATTGGCTACTCCAAGACACTAAACTTTCAATTTGTTCAAATCATGTCACTCTTTCAAAATCTCCATCAATTATTTATCGGATGCCATGACAATCCAATAGAGAGTCATGTTATTTGTCAAGTCAATCCATATCAACCCAAAGAAGTTTAAAACAAAAATTAAACACAAATTTTTCATTGTTTTCCTTTTTAATATATGCTTCTTTTTTGTAAAACAATTTTAATAGAATAGATTCATTCATAATCTTTATAATCAAAAATAATATGATAACTTGGTTGATGACATGGCATATACATAGATTACATGTCATTATTCTGTTAAAAAATGGATGGAAGTTTTAAAGAGTAACCGGATTTAGAAAAGTTGAAAATTAAAATGTATTGAAAGGGGCAATTGAAACTTTAGTGATAAATTTGAGCATAGTGGGGACTTGAGTGAACTGTGGTATAGATCAGGAATTCATTTATTGGAGTCTGATTCTAGTTCCTAACATTGTTGTTTCGAAATTGGGTTGTGGAATGAAATCAATTGAAGGATTGTGATACTGCATGCCCATCATGTAGCACGTCCCTTTTTTCGCAAAATAATATATAAATCTTTATTATGTAAAAACAATATATACAAATCGAAAAGAGTATAAAATGAGAAAACGGTATATATCAAAACAATATATAGAATAGAAAAATAATATATAAGACAAAATAACAGTATATAAATCAACGTTTTACAAAATTCCCGTCGTGCATTGTCATTCTTTAAGGCGTCAAGATATCCATTTTCTCATTGGAAAAAAATCTAACGTCTCAATATTATTATGTTCAGGGATTCATTACTTGGGTCTAATTCTAGATTTCCTACCATTGTTGTTTTGAAATTGGGTTGTGGGACTGAAAGTAGAATCTCGTGCAGATGAGGTGTAATGAATGAATGGGCAATCAAGTCAGGGACCTACATGTAAATATCAATAAACAAGGGGCTGGAAAATAAGCTAGAACCTGAAATACTCCTTAGATTCTCCAGCAGTAAAGGTGTCATGACTAGGAGGAACCTACATATTATACCTCTGATACAGTGAGACTGAAAGAAGAAAAGTTATTTTTTCCTTTCTTTTATGCTTTGCTGTTAGGGGAAATTGGAAGAGATGGCTTCCTTCACAGTTCCTTGCATTTGCATCTTTCCCAATAAATTGGATCTCCTGTTTGATCTTTTACAAATTCGAATCTTGTGTATTTTGCACACATCCTTTTTTAAAGCTTGATTTGCAGTTAAAAATGCACAGATATTCAAGCTTCCATTCAAAAAAAAATGCACAGATACTATAGGCAGTGGTGGAGCTTTATTCAGACCCCCCCACCCCCCAAAAAAAAAAAATTCGATTCAGTAATATATTTTTTTAAGGATTTAGTGTATAAAATTCCGAAAACTATTAATATTTATGTGTATTGCCCCATTCCCCCCCCCAAAAAAATTTTTTTTTTTTTTATATAAGCATATTCAGTGGTGTAAAAAAATTCTGGTCCCCCCAAAATACTAAGTCAAGTTCTGCCACTGACTGTAGGATCTAAGTTAAAAATTTGATGAACCGATACACTGTATTTGAGATCCAATGTGGGTGTATAACTATAATCTATCAAAAAGAATCATTATTTGGTTTCTACATGGATTATTGGTAGAATAAGCATCATGATTTGGTTTTTACATGGATTGGTTTTACATGGATTATTGGTGGGAATAATCAAAGCATTTATGATTTGTTTTTTACATGAATTATTGGTGGGAATAAGCATTATGATTTTGATTTACATAAATTATTGGTGGAAATTTATCAACAAAGCCAACTCGATACAATCTGATCCGAATTTAGCAGACTCAACCTGCATTAATCAGTTAATAGGCAGTACAAATCAAGAATGCAAGTGACTTTGCTCTACTTGTAGTATTTGAGGATTTAATCATATTATTGGTACTCACTACATCATATAGATGATACAACACTTCCGAACTTAATTTACAAATTTATAATAATGGCTTTCAAAATAATATTTACATGTTTGAATAGATATTCAATCAAAAAGATCTGCCAGTACAGCCAAAAAGGCTACATAAGATGCGTCGTATCTGCCTTCTTGTGAGAAGTGAGGGGCCGTTTCATTGAAAAAATTGATCCATCCAGTCATGCCAAGTGTTGTGCAATCTATTGATCTTTCATTCAAGAATCATTGGAATCCTGTTAGCCCATGTACCTACCATATGCAGAATTCATGTCTATTATCCAAAGAAAATTTAGCAACACCTAATCCATTCCTAACGGATGCTTATCCTTATCCTGTACACGTCAATGGTTACGTTTAAGTTATAAAAAAAATTGTTAATTTTTTAGAATAAGAATTATGAAGCAGACAATTAAAAAAAGAATTATGAAACAAAGGTTGACTCAATGCATATGCCACACAA
Source organism: Juncus effusus (assembly GCA_027726005.1). Classification (NCBI taxonomy): domain Eukaryota; kingdom Viridiplantae; phylum Streptophyta; class Magnoliopsida; order Poales; family Juncaceae; genus Juncus; species Juncus effusus. The sequence continues at coordinate 2,717,247 of CM050906.1, read as the reverse complement.
TCGGTATAATCCAAAAGATTGAGACTGTCTTAAAATGTAATCTATCTAATTAAAGTTGATGCCCAACTAACTTATGATCGACATTCCATATATCAGAATTCGAGGCGGAGATATGACGACAAGAGGATGTTCTCTTAATACTTAAATTTCTACTCCTCAAGTGTTGTAATAAATTATTTGTAAATAGAAGCTTGAATACATAATATAAAAAAAAAAAAATCAAAAGATAGTATAGTTTTTGTAGGCCAAAACACGTGCACAAAATGTAGGATACGTCATACGTGGCTTTCATGCATGCACCACTATAAAAGAGACCGCAATTCAAAATGCACCATGTGAAAAAAATAACAAGATGCCATACTACACAAGTACTAACTCCTCCTCCAACCCTCCATTGGAAGAATCCTTTAAGAAACTAGTTAATAGCAAAAGCCCATCCATTTTTAACAACAATGAAAAAACATTCATAGAAGAATGCGAGATCCCAACAATAAACCTTAAAAACCTAACTAGCGATTCATCGCAAGAAAGGAAAACTTGCATGAAACAACTCGCGAAAGCGGCTAAGGAATGGGGAATATTTCATGTTTTGGACCACGGAATAAGTAGCAAGCTTTTGAGAGTCGTGAGGAGAGAACAAGTTAGGTTATTTGAGATGGAATTTAAGAAGAAAGATTTGTGTGGGTTGTATAAATGGGGCACGCCTAGCGCCAGGTGTCCCAAACAGTTTTCTTGGTCCGAGGCTTTTCATGTGCCTCTAGGCGAAATCAACAAGATTTGCAAGAATGAAGAATTGAGTAATTTAAGGTACTCAACTCAACTTTAATATATAAAATTACTACTCTATTATATAGGTATAAATGCACCGTAAGTCCTTGTACTGTTAATTTGACATACCTGGTCCTTCATGAAAATATGCATGATAAGTCCCTGAGTTAAGGACTAACCATGCACAATTCTTTAAAGTACCGAGACCAAACATGCCAAATTACTAGCTAATACAGGGACTAAATTGCAATCCTATTAAAGTACAAGGACTAACGCAACATTTATCCCTATAATATAATATATTTCAGGGAGGTAATGGATAGGCTAGGATCAGACTTATCAAGTCTCGCCAGCACAATAGCAGGGGCATTATCGGAATTTTTAGTCAAACCAGGCGGTCAAAGTGTCACGAAGAGTTGTAGCAAAAACACGTCTTTTCTACGACTTAATCATTACCCAAAATGCGCTTACTCGCAAGAAACCTTCGGATTGGTTCCTCATACTGACAGTTGTTTTTTGACTATAGTCCATTCGAACAATGTTGGTAGAATAGAGTTCATTAAGGACTCCAAATGGCTTTCCGTCAAACCGAAACCTAATGCCCTTATTGTCAATATTGGAGATCTTTTCCAGGTGAATATTTTCTTTTTATGAAAAAGATTATTTTAGAGAAATGTTTATTTTGGCCGCTCAACTATTTTTTTGTCCATTTACTCTTTTCAACTATTTAAATATGTTCATTTTGGCCCCTCCATCCGTTAAAAGATGATTTAGCCGTTAAATGATGATGTGATATGCTTATTATACAAATGAGATGACATATTTAAATGACATAAAATTTAAATTAAAAATTTGTTCATTCAAAAATGACATGTCATATGCATAATAACATGCCAAGTCATCATTTAACTACCAAATCATCTTTTTAACAGATGGAGGTGTCAAAATGAACAAATTTATATAGTTGAAGGGGGGCTAATGAAAAATAGTTGAGTGAAGTAAAAGAACAAAACCAATAGTTGAGGAGCCAAAAATACACTTTTCTCATATCATTACTATAACTACTATTATTATTTCCGACAAGCCTCCTAATATTAGTACTATACTTAATATTTATAATAGGCGTGGAGCAACGACATATACAAAAGTATAGAGCATAGAGTGATGATTCAGAATAAAGTAGAGAGACACTCAATGGCCTACTTTCTCTGTCCATCGTACCAATCCACAATAGGCAGTTGTACTACTGGTACCGGTTTTCCTTCCGTTTATAGCGATTTCACTTTTGGCGAGTTTAGAGCGCAAGTGGAAAAGGACGTGAAGCAATTGGGGTGCAAAGTGGGGCTCTCAAGATTTAGGGTTTAGTGAGTGTAATTTGATTTTTGGTGACATATTTGTTTTGGGAATTGTGTGGGAATTGAGTGGTTTTGGTAATGTATTTTATTATGTGAGAGGATGTGGTAAGTGAGTTAGTATGTTAATTATTCATCAACATTTAGTATCACGAGTTTACTTTTGAAGTAAAAGTATCAAGTTACTTTTGAAGTAAAAGTATGAAAGTTACTTTTGAAGTAAAAATATTGCATCATGTAAAAAAGAAAAAATAAAGCGTACCTCTATACTAGAAGTAGAGTGGATTCCTTGTACTGGTATTCCTTTAGCTGAATATATTTTTTTACAAAAGGAGACAGTTATTTTTGAAGTAATAATTAACCTATTAATACACATTTTCTTTTCTTTTTTCAATAAAACTTGATGTATCAGGTACAATTAAGTCTCATTTATGCAATCAAATACCACAAAAACTAAAAAAGGGTGAAGAAAAATGTGACCTTAGAAATACTAATGCTCGTATTATATAAATTCCATAAAAAAATACAGTGATTAAGAAAAAACAAACCTTAGGTAAATCTCTTCTCAGTTTTGAGACTTGAACAGATCCATTGAATGCTCAAATCAATCCAAATTATAATTAGCCTATATTTTCCCCATTATTAATTAAATTATACTTTTTAGGTCTAGGGTTTGGAATATTCCCTTGGCCCCACCCCTTTTGAACTCTCTTCAGTACCTTAAGAACCGCGCCAGATCCATCATCCCTATTAAAAGTCAAATAAATTCATTACATTTCAAATAAATATAAAAAAAATCCTAACAATTTCAGAAGAAAATAGTAATAAATAAAATTATGTTAAAAAATTACCTGTGCAAAAGAGCACGCCAATTTGTTTCATCAGAACCCTTTTGTTTATTAAATTGATTTGAATGAGTATAAATTTTAGAAATGGAGGCCTCCATTTGTCCAGCCATTTCCATCATTTTTTCTGAAAGCTTATTAGCCTCAATTCTCTCTCCCCTTTTATTCAACTTATCTATTATTGGCATAAATGCACTTGGATCAAACACAGATGCTTTGTCAATCATCAAATTAAGCAAATCAAACGCCTCATTTACTTTTTCCTTTTCGCAAAGCTCCTGTAAAAGAAATTTATAAGGAAATTTGTCGATTAAAAATCCTTTTTGTATTGCGATTTCTAATATTTCCTTTGCTTCTAGAACTTTCCCATGATTGCACAACTCGCTACACATTAGGCTATAGAGAGCCGGCCTTTGACCACACGCGCTAAGAGCAGTCTCAAATAAACCCTTTGCAGATTCGAAATTCGAAACCCGAAAAAAACTCGCGATTAAAATTATGAAAGTTATTACATTTGGAGCGATGTTGTTTCTCAACATTTCCTCTAAATAAGATAGAGCTCTGTTATTTTCCTTTTCCTCGTTTTGTTCACAAATCGCGCGAATCAAATTGTTGTATGTGATAATATTAGGTTTTATCTCCCTTTTTTTCATTTCGTCCATTAATGAAATTATTTCATTCACTTGCTTTTTATGTTGTAAACCCCAAATAAGCAAATTGTAAGTTCTCAAACTAGGATTTATCCCTTTCTTTTCCATCTCTCTCAAAACCCTAAAAGCTGAAGAAATCTTTCCATGAGTACAAAATCCATGTATAAATATGTCGTAAATTAAGGAATCTGGCGCAACATTATTTCCTATCATTTCAACTAATTTCCTCTTAGCTTCATTAAATCTACCAACTTTACACAAACTCGAAATAATAATTGAATATGTAATCTTATCCGGTTTACATTTAGTATTATTATTATTTGAATTATTATCTATTAATCCAAGATATGAATTCCCAATTTCTCCTAAAGCCGCACTTCCATATTTCCACATGTTATTAACTATATCAATTGCTTTATCTAATTTTCCATTTTTACATAATCCCTCAATTACAATATTACAAGTAATTATATCTAATCCGTATCCTTTTGAATTCATCTTTTCCAATAATCTTTCCGCTTCAAGTATTTTCCCTTCCTTGAATAAACTTTTTAATAAAATATTGCAAGTGAATGAATTGGGAAAATATCCCTCATTTCCCATTTCTTCTAGAAGCTTCTTAGCTACTAAAATATTTCCTTTTGCACAATACCCATTAATTAGGGTAGTATAAGTCACTAAATCCGGTTTTATTCCATTTTTTCGCATTAAATTTAAAACTGGCTTAGCATAAGTCATCATGCCCTCTTTGCACAATCCATCTATAATAATATTATAAGAATAAATACTCAGTTCAACTCCTTCTTTGATCATTTCATCAAGCAATTTTCTTGCCTCTAATAACCTCTCATTTCTAACCAACACTTTTAACCATGTATTATAGCTCTGTATTCTGTTTAAAAACCCTTTACTTTTCATTGATGAAACCAAAACCATAGCTTCTTCAATCAAGCCTTGTGTACAAAACCCATTTAGCATGATATCAAAAGTGACTTGATTTGGCTTCGGTAAACCTAATTCCTGATCTTCTTGCATGTCTTTAAAAATCGTAAGTGCCTCTAAAACCTTTCCCGCTTTACAAAGAGCTGAGATTCTGCAATTAAATGTGATAACATTCGGAAACAATCCTTCTTTTCTCATTATTTCAAATATTTTCTCTGCCTCATCAATTTTACCCTCTTTACAAAATCCCGAAATTAAACTGTTACAAATAACTAAATTCATCCTTAGTCCAAACTGACCCATCAAGTCAAAAACCTCCATCGCTTCAATACTTCGCCCAAATTGACAATACCCATTTATCAAAATCCCAAACGAATGCTCATTCGGAAAACACTTTCTCTCAGTCATTTTATCAAACAACTTGCGCGCATGCTCTACTCGACCCGAATCACACAAACACTTCATAAAAATATTCACACTGAAAGTATCCAACTTAACTCCTGAAACCAACATGTCTTTATAAACCAACTCAACCAAATCAGCCCGATTCGACTTCATCGACAAGTCCAGAATCGAACTATACAACCGAAGAGGCGGACGAAACGACCCATCATGCGAACGCAAAGCTCTAAAGCACGAAACTGCAGGAGATAACAAATTCAGAGAACACAACGAAAGGGAAAGTTCAACGAGAGTTATAGAAGGCGAGGGAGAGGGAACGGAGAGGAGGAACTGGCGGAGAGAATCGAGCTCGTGGAGATGGTTGGAGCGCGCGAGGAGAGCGGAGAGAAGGGAAATGGAGGGCGGAGTGAGGGAGAGCGGAGAGCGTGAGACGTGGAGTTTGAAGAGGCCCCATGCGTGGAGCGGGTTCGCGGCATTGCGGCGGAGGAGGGTGGTCAGGTCCACGGAGGACATGGGAAGGGAAGGGAGAGAGCCTGACGGGTGGGACCGGTTTGGGAATTTTATGGGTATGGATTGCTAAATGATGTTTTTTTTTAGATATTATATTAGCATTGTTTTCTCATTGACCCAAATTTAACATTGTTCAAAAGTTTAGCCAGAGCAAATACATAAATATAAAAATAGGGAGCGAACGAAGCTACTGTACCCGACCTATAATGACGGTATATAAAAACTGAAAAAAAATATAAACCGAAAATAAATAGTATATAAAAAATTAATTCAGTAAAACAGTATATATTTTAGAAAATAAAAACAGTATATAAAAAATATAAACTGAAAACAAACAGTATATAAAAATTTATTCGGTAAACAGTATATATTAAAAAAAAAATGAAAACAGTATATAGAATATATATAAACGAGCGAAAACAGTATATAATTTCAATCTATCGCTACAGTATCCCCGCGTGATTTCTCATTTCCCATCAAAATATATGTATTTTAAAATTTTCTTTATTAAAATATTATTAATATCATGTCTCTCGATCCTTATAAAGCTTCACTGCTAACCATATGTGGTAATAATTTCTTGAAAATAAAACTAAATGGTACAATTGGTCAATTGGAGATTGAGAATAGTACAGAAATGCATATTTGGCTAAAAGAACTTAAGACGCTATTCAGAGTATTAAGATCCTAATTTTTTTTGTACTTATCTTCATCCAAAAGTTAGTATAACTTACGAGTAACAAAGCAGGATAAGAAGAAAAATAATTTGTAAAACTTAAAATTTCCTAGCAGGCGCGGATTCAAGGGGAGGCTAGGGGGAGCCCGGCCCCTCCTATAAAATTGGAGATTCAGCTTATGCCCTTGAAAAATTCATTTCTAGTCCTTAGTATTGATATTTGAAATTAAAGTTCTTGAATAAATAAAAAAAGAAGGTTATCTAAGTAAATAAAAAAGTAACACAAAATTGCTAAAAAGCAAAAAGCTTCATCCCGCCAAATTTCACACTTTTAGTACAAATAGTTAATGTAGTTTGCAATTTATTATGGTCAATGCAAATCACACTTAATAGATCCATTATGGCTGTATATATGTTGTTTGATTAATGTTAGTCATTCAACCATTTTTAGAAGCACGCTAGATTAGTTGGATTAATTCATCACATGTATCTTATAATTTTGTCTACAATCTAAATTCTTTTGTAGTTCTTCACATAAAATTTGGACAAATTTTCTAATATTGGTTACATTTTTTTGCTAATATCAAAGAAATGCACATTAGTCTCACTTTTAATTATTCGGAGAAATATTATTTTTATGATTTATCTAAAAATGTTAAATTAACACTAATAATATCATATAATCACTATAATTTAACAGTTAATATTTAAGAGTGCTACTAATAAACTCTACTTAAAAAAAAATCTTGGTTTTCTCAGCTTTTTGTCAGCCCCCATCCGGCCCCTCCTAAGATTAAATCTTGGTTCCGCCCCTGTTTCCTAGTGAAGTATCTCAACGTATTTTAACAAACCGACCAAAACTTACTAGTTCAGACGGTAACCTTAGAACTTTGAGAAAAATCTCAAATCTGAATCCTGACAAATACAATCTTAAAACCATAAATATTAGATTCAATCTAAAAAAATTAGGAACATTCTAAAACCCCTTAACTTCTTTGGAATTTATCAAAAAACCCATATCTTCTCAAATTCTTTAAAAACTCCTTACAAAGTGAGTTGAATTTTTTTTTCACCCCCTATGAGGTTAACCTTAAATTTTCCATCCAATAATCTATTTAATGGACCAAAATGCCCTCATGTAATTATTTTCATATTTAATTTTATTTAATTAAAAATTAAAAATATATTTTTTTTACATCAAATATAAATAATTGTGAACTAAAATATAAACAAAATTGTAATAAATAATGAAGGATAGAATAATTTTTTAAGTGAAATAAATTATAATTTAAATATGACATAATAATAATAAAAAATTGTAATATAATATCATAAAAGAAAAAGTAATATATCATAAGATAATTCCATAAAATATCGTCACCATAAAATATCATCAAAATAATTTAGTCAAAACTATAATTTATAATATAATAAAAAATATTTTTTTGTAATATAATATAATAAAATAAAAAGTAATACATCATAAAATATCATCAAAAATAATATCGTGGAATATTATACTCAATTTATTTATTGATTTATTTATTATTTTTATTGAATAAAATAAAAATAAATAAATGAGGGATATTTTGGTCTATTAAAAAATTGAGTAGATGGAAAAGTTAGATTTAACTCTATAGGGAGCTAGAAAATAATTCAAATCACTTTATAGGGGGTTTTTGAAGAAAATTGAAAAGTGAGGGAATTGTTGATAATTTTCAGAAAAGTTAGGGGGTTTTTGAAGAATTTCCCAAAAAATAAGTGAGGCACTTCTATGCAATTTTAGAAAATTAATTCCATAAAATACGAGTCCCTTAACAAAATTTACCTCCTCCTTTCTCCATCACTGAATATTTCTTTCCCGCGCTCCATTTTCCCGCCATCAAACACCTCTCCACACACTCTCTCTCACACTCACAAATGGCAGCGGCGGCGCCAACCGGATGCTTCAAGTGCGGCCGTCCCGGCCACTGGTCTCGCGACTGCCCCTCCTCCTCAAACCCTAACCCTAACCCTAGCCCTAATGTCTCCAAACCTCCATTCCCAAACTCAAAGTTCTCCAATCGATCGAACTCAAATCCTGGCAAGGACGCCTCTGGAACCGCCGGTGCGACTGATTCTGCCTCCAAGAAGAAATTTAACGCGAGGCCTAAACTGACGCCGGATATGTTGCTGTCGGAGGACGGGCTTGGTTATGTGTTGAAGCATTTCCCCAAATCGTTTAAGTACCATGGGCGTGGCCATGAGGTAAAGAATTGATCTCATATTTTTTTTTAAACAATTTTTCTGTAGTTTCAATGGGTTTGTGTTAATGTTGGATTAAATTTGCAAAGAAAGTTTTGGGTCCTTTAATGGATGTGTTAAATTTTGATTTAGGTCCCGAAATTCCTCTTATCTGGCTCATGTTAGATGAATGATCTTTTTAGTTTTTGAAGGATTTTCTGTTATTTCATTAAGGAAAAGAGACTTCTTTGCTTATTGTTTGAATGGGGGGATTTTCCTAAATCTTGGATTAAATTTGCAAAGAAAGTTTTGGCTCCTTTCATGGACTTGTTAAATTTTCAGTCAAGTACCAAAATTCATCTAATCTGGCTCATTTTTTATGAAATTCTTAATTGAATGCTTATTATCTTTATTTATTTTTCTGTTTTATGAAATTATTATCAAAAGACTTATAATCCTTTGAAATGATTGGTGAAATTTCAAGTACAGGTCACAGATCTGGGCAAGTTAATTGGATTATATGCACAATGGCACTCACATCTCATCCCATACTATCCTTTCAATCAATTCATTAAAAAGGTCGAAGACGTGGGGGCCACTAAACGTGTCAGAGTAAGTCATTTTTTCAAAAAAAATGTTTTTAATTTGGTCCATTTGAATTCAATTAAACTTTTTAGTATTTTAATATTGATTTTTTTCTTTACTTAGAGATGCGTTAATGAGTTATGCGAGAGAGTTGCAAGAGGAGGCGATCCTACAAAATTTCATGAATCACCTGTTGAAGAACAGCCTATTCAAGATTCTGAACCTAGTACATAACCATTATTATTATCATTTTATTCTAAGGGAAATTTGCAACAGAAGCCCCTGCATTATAAGGGAAATTTTGCAATGTAGGCATAATGCATGGGGCTATTTTTCAGATTTTCTTTATTATAATTTTATCTTTTAAAGAAAATACTTCAGTAATTATATACTGCACCAGCCTAATTTATTTAGAATGAAATCAGTTTGATACTGAACTGGTAATTTTTTTGATTAATACAGATGGTGATAATGATGGAAATGGAGATGCAGTTCATGATCCATCACTGGAGACTCCAGTTGGCCATGATGTACATGAAGATCTGTTCAATGAGATTTATGAAAGCACCACTACTGTAAGTTTCATCTTTATATTATTTCAAAGTAAAAATAGAATTTCACTTTTAATATTTTTTTAATGTATTACTATAGGAGCCACCAAGAAGAACTTTTGATGAAATGAACTCAGAAAAAAGGTCTGAAGAAGCAGATAATAATAACAATAACAATAACAATAATAATAATAATAATAATAATAATAATAATAATAATAATAATAATAATAATAATAATAATAATAATAATAATAATAATAATAATAATAATAATAATAATAATAATAATGATGATGGTGATGATGATGATGATGATGAAAATAATAATCGGGTGAAAAGGGCGAAAATTGAACTGAGTGAAGAGCAAAAGGCTAGGATGGAAGCAAACAGGCTCAAGGCAATAGAGAGAGCCAAAGCTCGAGCTCTCTCATCTCAATCCTCTGAAATTCATAGTTAAATGTTAACTCATTTGATTCTATAGAATATTCTGTTTCTTTTCTTTTGAAAATTGGCCTAAAATGTTAGTTATTGTAGATTGGTCTGGCTTGGTTGCAGTGGATTGTTTTGTGCCTTTGTTTTTAATTTTAATTTGATGGAAGATAGACATTCCAGTTTATCAATTTGTTTATTTAATCTCTTTGTTATGGGTTCATATGAAAAGTATTTTTTCATGTCATGTATTACATTCAGTAGAATGGAAAATATAAAGCATGAATTTCGACCCAGGAAACGGCTGCATATTGCATGATTATCATGTACGCATAAAAAATATGTATATTTTTGTATATGATATATGATACGAAATGTGAGTTACTTACTGGAATTAATTGTTAATATATTATGCGATAGTCAAATGCTTGATATTTTGGGCAGATGTAATGAGAGAGCGGATTGACTTGAATCAAATCTAATGGAGTCTACAGTGTAGTTCTACACAACTGTAAATGTGTGTTCTCATTTATGTGTTGGTAATTGGTATGCTTAGGCAGCTAGAGACTTCAATTCCATCTCGCTTTTTGGATTCAGGAATAAATGTGAGAGTAACTGTCTGTAAGAATTTGTGAAACATTGTTCACATAACTATACTTAAAAATGTATATTAACATTCAGATTTATATATTAATTTTAAGAGTTCGTTTTTTCCCCTAAAATGATATATTTTCAACAGAATATGGAACCCTAAATCGATCCTCCATGAATTATGTGAAGATGTAACATATTTTAATTTTAATATTTATTAACAATATAAATATCTTAAAAGCTGTACATACGAAAAAAAAATATATATTAATACTGAAAATTATATAAATATAAAAAATATATGCTAATACAGAAAACGTTAAGCTACAAAAGGGAATGGACGGATCCATATTTCAGAGGTAAAGGTCAAATAGAGGAGTATAAATTTACTAAACAAAATAGTAGAGTTTAGGCTTTTAAGATGCCTAGGAAGATGTACATGAAAACAATGTAACAGTCTATAGAGAGATGCAGGCCTGGCCTGCAGCTGCAGGGGTAACACCAAGGAGCTCTCTCTGACATTTCTAATTAAAAAAATGACAAATTATTCAGTAAAAAATTACAAAAAAGGATATATAAAATAGAATATTCAACTTGAGAAATGCTATATGATGGCAAAAGGATGTTCTGTTCGATAATTAGGATCACTGGCCATTCCGTTGCCCGTCATTCCTACTGAAGGTTGTTCAAGTTTCTTTTTTTTTCTTAGACTCGGACTCGGTATGAATGGTTTGATTTGATAGATACTTAATAAATATTAGGAAAATGTGCAAACATGACGCACTGTAACACGATTGTAGCACGACGCACTATAGATATACTGTTATTTTTTTATTTTATATATTATTTTCTCATTTTATATTATTTTGCCATTTCATATACTGTTATTTATTCTTTGTGTATTTCTTATTTTTTTTACTTTTATATACTGTTTTCTTATTTTATATACTGTTTCTCCATTTTTATATATTATTTTTACTTTTTATATATATACTGTTATTAGAAAATAAATTATATATATTGTTATGTATATATTGTTATTAGAAAATAAATTATATATACTGTTATTGGATTCTGTCGTGAACAGTCGTGCTACAGTACGTCGTGCTGTAGTAGGTCCCTAAATATTAATTATGCTAAATATATTTGTTACAAATTTAACTTAAAACTTCTCCCTCAAATGGTGTCTACCGCTTGAGCTAGCAAATGTTGAAAGTCAACCGAGTTTAGATTCATATCATCTAGCGTCTTTCCGATCAATTTCGAATCTCAGTTCTGATTTGAGTCGCATGTCGATTATCATTCATTTTATGATTGCAAGCATTAAGGTTACATCGGAATAGAAAAAAATATACTTTCGTCGTTAAGTAATTCCAAATATTACATTATTAGAAATTGAATAATGAAATTGCACATGTATTAATTAGAGTATAATATTTCCCTTTTTTCTTTTAAAAATATTCCTTACTTCAAAAAATAATTTCCAAGCCAAACGAAAATTTACTAGCTCTGAGTTGATAAGTCATCTTAGTATTTTTTTTATCTTCAAGTTCCGACAACTAAAATCTTGTGTAGGCACATATTTACTAACTCTACCTACTCTAGTACTCAGATAGGTTCGATCTAAATAAATAATGAGAAATTATTCGGAATGCTCAGTTTTTGGAGTGTCCAGAAACGTCCACCATACAGTTTTAGCTGTACACATATATATTTACATTTGAATATACTTTTGTGTTTACAAATATACTCTTTTGAATTTTTTTTTTTTGTAATTTTACTATATCTTTTATGTTTACAAAAACATATTTTTGTAATTTCATCATATTTTTTATAATCGAATGTTACTGAGCACTCCAAAATGCCCTGCATTCTGTATCTAAACCCATAAATAATATCGGATAATGTATGTGCTAACTGTTATGCTAGATGGTGAGTAGCCGCCGAATTAGCCCTCTTAAATACAACCACAACTACAAAAGCATATGCTCCAAAACAAAACGGAAATTCCGTGCTTTTGCAATTGCCAAAAGCAGAGAGAACCAACCTTGGCGCGCTCTCTGTGTCTCTCTCTGCTCAACTTCACGTGAAAAAAACCATTCACTCCCTCCATCTCTCTCTCTCTAATGACGGCCAGGAAACCATTCACATTCACTCCTACCATTTCTCCTCCTCTACCACCAAAACCCTAACTAAAACCCTAGACAAAGACATGGAGCTCAAGTACCTTTCCATTCCTTTCCTTTTCTCTCTTCTTCTCATCTCTCATGCGGCCACTAACAACGACGATGCTCAAGCCTTGCTTCGTATCAAATCCTCCATAGATCCTTCAAACTCAATACCATGGAGACCCGATGCTGCTTCCTCTCTTTGCTCCTCATGGCTCGGCGTGAAGCAATGCAGTTCAGATAATCGCGTCACCAAGCTCGTTTTAGAGTCGTTGAATTTGACGGGTACATTAACATCTGAACTCTTTTCGGGCTTAGACCAGCTCCGTGTGCTTAGTTTGAAATCGAATGATTTGGGTGGGGAAATCCCTGATATTTCCTCTTTGGGCAATCTAAAGTTGCTTTATTTGAGTGAGAACAGATTTTCTGGCAACATCCCTTTGTCTCTTGCCTCGCTTCATCGTATAAAGGTCGTAGCTTTATCTGATAATAGCCTTTCTGGTTCAATTCCTGTCGAATTAACTTCAATTAAACGGTTAATTTCCTTGCAATTGCAAAATAATCTACTAACAGGCCAAATCCCACCTTTCAAACAATCTACCCTCCATTTCTTCAATGTGTCGAATAATCAACTCTCTGGCGAAATCCCATTAACCAAAACATTATCCCAATTCAACATCTCTTCTTTTTCTCATAACCCAAATCTATGTGGCGAGCAAATAAACAAAAAATGCCCCAAAGGTTCAATCTTTCCTCCTTCTCCAAGCCCAGGATCACTTTACTCCTCAGCTTCCATCGATGCTTTTTCTCCATTAATCACCTCTCACCATGATAACAAGCACAAAAAGCGATTAATCGCAATAATTGCTGGCTCAATCGCTGGAAGCCTTCTCTTTCTCTCTCTCCTCTCAGTCTTTATTTTCCTCATTATTATAAGAAAGAAGAAGAAGAAAGTAGCTGAGGATAGTACTCGGCCAAGAGAGTTAGAACGGAAGACTGCTGAAGGAGAAACAGAGCAACAAACAATACATGAAACAAGAGAAGTACAACAGAGGGGCGCAAATAAACCGGGTTTCTCTTGGGAAACAGAGAGCAATGGCAAGCTTGTGTTTTGTGGTGGAGTGGGCGAAATGTATGGCATGGAAGAATTACTACGCGCTTCAGCTGAAACACTTGGCAGAGGTAATTTCATAAGGATTTGATTTTCTTTTCCCATTTATTTCTAGTCGCACAAATATTTGAACAATGATATGATATATAGATATTGAAAACAATATATTAACATTGGAAACTCGATATATTAGCACTGAAAACTGATACTGAGTACTAACACTTAAAATGATATGTTGATACCTAAAGTGAGATATTCATACTGAAAATGATCAATTAACACCGAAAACTCGATATCTTGACGCTGAAACGCTCATTTATTATTTTATTTTTTAGGGATGGTGGGGTCAACATACAAGGCGGTAATGGAAACGGGCTTCATAGTGACGGTTAAGAGATTAAAGGAGGTGGCGGGACGGAATAATCAAGAGGAAGGAGAAGATTTTAGAAGAAAAGCAGAGGAATTGGGAAGAATAAGACATCCAAATGTCGTGCCTTTGAGAGCATATTTTCAAGCCAAGGAAGAGAGATTGCTTGTCTATGATTATTTCCCTAATGGAAGCCTCTTCTCTCTCATCCATGGTAAGTAAATAAATTGTTAGTTTATATACTTTTGTCGTATTATATTTTTGGGTGATGAAATGATGGTATTTGATTTTAGTTAATATGGAAATATTATAGGGTGTTCATGTTCTTATAGTATCGATAAGTGAATATACTTTTGCCATAGTATTCCATACTAACTAAAATCTATTTTTGGGTAAAAATATAAAAGGGTATACGATTTTAGTTAGTATTTCATATTTACGGAAATCTCTCATGACTAAGAAACTGGAGGTATCCATTTTGTTGTCTGATATGTGGAGTCTTGCATTTTGTTTCTTCAGTAAAAGGCTCTCTTGTCCATGAAATATTAAATTAAGATATTAGCTAATTATAAGAACATCTTTTCTCAAAAACATAAAGAAAAGAAAAACAAATTACCAGAAGAGAACCTCAATTTCTGAAGAAAAATAAAAAATGGATTAAGTGTGGTCATACTGGGTTGTCTTGAGTTACGTGACACATTATAGATTTATTTATACAGAAAATCTGGCCTTTATTAGGGAAGTTTGGGAACTCATGGGCTCAGTATATTAAATTTAACACCTTTTGGAAAAGATTAATTAATAGCAGGTGTTTGCTAATTGTGCTTCGTGATGGATTAAAAAATAATATTTCAAGGGGTTATAACCTCTAATTTTCTAGAAGTATGTGCACAACATTTTTAGATTTTGTAGGGTTATGCATTAAATTTTGATATACTATTTCAAAGCTTTATTACTAGACACACAAAGAGTCCATCCAACATTAAATGCATCTGGTTGCTTAGGTTGCTGAGTTATTTTAATTATTGTTTCTGCATTAAATGCTGGGTGGATTAGAGTTATGAAGTGCATGTGAGGCAACAATGTGGGGAAACAGACAAATTAATTACTCCACAGATTTTTTTTTTTCCTTTTGCTTTCGATTAATTACTCACATATAATATATTGCTTCTTATCTGGGACCATTCCCATTCTTTTTGAAGTTTCCTCACACTTTCTACAATTTTAATTTCAATTCATTCTTTTTTAATTTAATTTATGTTTGATAATTTGAACTTGAGTATTTTTGGGTTTCAGAATGTTGTTTTTAAAAGATTTCAAGACTAGTATTCTATTTTTGGCTTAGAATATTCTGCTTTTACAAATGTTATTTTGTTGGGATACTTTGTTTATGCAATAGCTCTGAGTTAGAAAATTGTTTTATTTTACTGAATTCTATGTATTTGCAATTATTATGTTTTAAACAAATATTTTAGTTGTTTATCACTAAGGTGGAAAGTCTGTTATTAACTTAGTTATTAATTTGGTCTCTAATTTTTTCAATATTTTTTCCGAATATTTCAAGTCAGATACTTATTTGTACAGTACTTAAGTAAGTACCAATACTCTCTTTTGTTGTTATTGAACTGACCTGACAGTCAAAATGGATATCTACTCAAAAAGACGAGCTGTAATATATGAACACAGAAAAAGGGGCCAAAATACTTTGTACTACTACCAGATCCATCACAGCACTCTTTATTACTCAAAGAGGACAGCTATGCATCTTTAATCATAATTCAATTGAAATTGGTGAAATTTGGCCCATTAAACAGTAATTTGTTGCAAGATCTTATTCTAGTTTCAAAGTAACTAGTTGTCATTTTTGTCTTTTTGTTTGATTTATTTTAGAATGCAAAATATATTCCAAACCAAAAAGAACATATTATATATGTCTAAAAAATTCATGTTATAGATTTTAGCAAATGAACTCGACCAGCTATGCATCTTTAATCATAATTCAATTCAAATTTCTGAAATTCGGCCCATGACACAATAATCTGTTCAAGACCTTCTCATACCTTCAAAAATAACGACTTCCATTTTTCTCCATTTCGTCGATTTATTTCAGAACACAAAAACATAACCCAAACCAAAAACAACACATTAAATTCCTCCAAAAAATAACCCACATCATACATCTCATCAAACAAAACCCTCTTATACTCATAATCCTTCCCAAACCCACATCATTTATAAATTACAACCATTTAATTAATCTTTCTACAGGCTCTCGTCCATCGGGAAAAGGAAAGCCGCTGCACTGGACATCCTGTCTCAAAATTGCCGAAGACATCATATCCGGCCTCGCGCACCTCCACCAATCACGCTTAGTCCACTCAAACCTCAAGCCCTCCAACGTGCTTCTCGGGCCCGACTTCGAGTCCTGCGTCACGGATTTCGCCCTCGTTCCGTACTTCCTCCCGACCTCCTCACCTTCGACTTCCTCCTCTTCTTCTTCGATGTGTTATAGGGCTCCGGAGATTAGACGGTCGGGGAGTTTGAGTGCGTTTGCGCCGAGCTCGGATGTTTATAGCTTCGGCATTCTTCTCCTTGAGCTCCTCACAGGTAATAAATTAATACATTTAGCCTTTGTTTGAATGCTTTTTATGTCGAGTTGTAGTGGTGATGGGTTCATATGACTAGTTATATTCTCTAAAAATGCGGTTATAGTACTATTTAAATTTCGGGATGTAATAATTGCAATGCATTAACTTGTCGGGCCCAAATACCTCAAAAAGCTTGGTTTTAAAATGTTTATGTAAGATTAGAAGGCACTCGAAGACAAAAATACATCAAATATGTTTTTTTAATGTTAAAGGATAAACACTAAGGGCATTATGTATAACAGGTAAAGTTCCATTTCAAGACCTAGTGGAGGAGCACAGGGCGGACATCCCGAAATGGGTGCGATCAGTGAGGGAAGAAGAGACTGCAGAATCAAGCGAAGAGAGCGAGACTGCAGAGGAGAAACTGAGTACACTCTTAGAGATTGCGATGTTATGCGTGTCTGTGGATTCAGAAAAGAGACCGAGCACGGAAAACGTTCTACGAATGGTGAGGGAGGCGAGGGTGGAGGCGATGGTGTCGTCTAATAATAGTAGTGATAGAGAGAGAAATACGGGTAATTCGCCAGGCAGATGGTCTGATACTGTGCAGAGCTTGCCGAGAGATCACGGTTCTGAGAGCTTCGCTGAGAGGGATTGATACTGTGCAGAGCTTGCCGAGAAATTATGGCTATGAGAGCTTCGCTGAGAGGGATTGATGGTTGGGTGGGTGGGTTATGTACATTCTTTCTTCGAGTTTGAATCCGTGATTGTGTGGCTTGTGTAGATGTGTGGTGGCGAGTTGGTGAATTGTGGTTTGCATCTTGCAAACTACGATGGAATTCTGCCCTCTGTTGTGTTAGCTTTTACAGGCAACAAGATGGATTGTTTTCTTCTTTTTATGTTCTTTTTTGATGGCTTTAGGTTAGAGAGGTTAGGCCTGGTGGTTTTGATGGGCTGAGCCCATTGTTTCTTTGATTAGAAGGTCATTCATGGATAGTGTTCCTTTGAGCTGTATTGAGGATTATTGTTTCTTTTGCATTTGGTTTACGGCTAAGGTTGCCCTCCATTTTTTACATTTCACTAGGTTATCTATTTCAGTTATTACTTTTTTTTTTCAAAGAATAGGAAAACTTGAAATATGGATTCTTTTAAACTGAGGGACAGGCCCTAATCGTTTACAATGACGATGGCTTCTAATTGTTGATAATAAGCCCAAAGCCATGATATGGCTTCCTTTCCAGATCTTTAAGGGGGAAGTTTAGCATATACCCTTCCCGAAATCTCAAAATTAATCCACATCATTATTTTCAACATTTTTTAGCTTTTTCATTGTGCCATCATCAATTTTTTCTTGGCATGTTTTTCTCAAATTTTAATATTTTATTCTTTCAAATTAGCTGATGTGGCAATGTGTATGGTTCTTAACATAAAATCATATAATTAGTTGGTTGGTGTTTTGTTCCATCTATGATTTCGTGAGAACCATCAATTGTCAATTGGTTTCTCACATTTATTGATATTTTGTGGGAACCCAGACGATATCATATACGATTGGTTTGAACGATATTTTGTATTCTATTATCGAATTTGTGAGAATTGCTACATCCTTTCTGTTAAATTCACTGATATTTCGTGGCAATTTGTGCAATATTATTAGTAGAATATGATTAGTTCAATTAGTGTTTCGTGTTATATCTTTGATTTTGTGAGAACCACTACATCACTACAATTCTCATAATATTAAAAACTCACTACAAGAAGTAATATATCTTTGATTACACTATATTATTTTAATGTTTTACGGGTCTCAATAATAGCCATATGATTCATTATAGATATGTAGATACCTACTATACATCCTTTTGATAGCCAAAAAAATTAATGGTAAACTTGGTGTTGATAATATTTTATGAAAATAAGATACATTATATTTTCCTATATATACTGCACATAATATTTCCCTTATATAAGGTATCATATTTTTTTATTTAAACATAATGTTAAATATAATCATTTTTACCTCTTTTTCTTAAAAATATATATATCTTCAATTAAATCTTTTGGTGATTTTACTAAAATGTTTCGAAATATAATTATCTTGCTAATTTTTTTGAAGCCCTCTTAGTATGTTTGATTATGACCTGAACTTTTTAAGGTAATCTTCAAAAAAAAAATCTCAACTTTTCTGGTATTTATCAAAAAAACTCCTAACTTTTCAAATTCTTCAAAACTCCCTATAAAGTGGATTGAATTGCCATATGAAACACTTGAACTTTTTCATCCTATTTAATTTTAAAAAGACCATAATGCCCCTCATATATTAATTTTCATATTTTATTATATTCAATAAAAAAAATAATAAATATATTATTTTTGTATATAATATTTCACGATGTTACTTTTACGTATTTTATGGTATTATTTTATGATGTATTATTTTTTATTTTATGGTATCATATTACAAAAAAAATATTTTTTATTATCCTATATTTAAACTATAATTTTATAATACGTAATATACTGTCTAAATTATTCTTTGTTATGATTTTATTTACGTTTTAGTTCGCATTACTTTATTTTTTATGGAAAATATAAATTTATTTTTTAATAAAATAAAATAAAATATGAAAATAAGTATATGAGGGGAATTTTGATCTTTTAAAGATTAAATTGGCTGAAAAAGTTTCACATTACCACTCCAAAATCTCAAAATTTTGTTTATACCACAAAACTGTAAAAGTCATCTGGAATAACTATATTTTAATTTCAAAAGTATTATTTTATTAAAATGATTCTAAATATTTCACGCAATCCACAATACAAAAACCCAACTTCTTCCTGACTGTTCCCTGAATCTTCCCCGACTTTCAATCAATTTCTAAAGAGAAGGGTGCAATGAAAGGGGCTTGAGAGAGAGCTTCTTGAAGCTTCCTCTTTCCTATCCGTTCCTCTCTCCCCTCCGATCACACAACCATAACCCTAACGTCTTCCTGATTTCTCCCTGATGTCTTCCTGATTTCTTCCTGATTTCACTCTCTCATCTCTTCTGAACATCATCCTCTCTATCTTACCCTAACCCTAAATCCACCATTTCTTTTTCTACTGATATTTTCTTAATTTCACCATCTCATTCCTCTTGATTTCTCTCTTTGAACTCCCTGAGTTGTCTCTCATCAAACCCTGATTTCTATTTGATTTTTCCTCTGATTTTGTGATAGTTTTGGTGATGGATTTCCCCCCAGAATCATACCGGTGAAAATCGGTATTTGGTTTGAATTCTATAAAAGAAACAAGAATTCCATGACAATCCAAATGACTCATCCTCACCACACTTCATTTCTTGCAAGGAAATAAATATATCAACATCAATTATCTTCCTTGACGATATTACAGAATTACTCATGAATCAGCTACACAGGCAAGAATGAATCAGATCATGCACGATTTTCACGCATTGCTGCTTTTTATTTCTCACACAGTGGCGAATGAAACTTATGAGCTTATGAATTATTGGAATTTATTTCTGGTTGGTTAGTGAGGCTGAACATATTTTACTTCTTAGGTTTGTATTGTTTGAATATGATAGGAATGTACTTAAGATTGGGGTTTGGGTCGTTCACTGAGAAATTTCCATTTCCATTTCCATTTCCATTTCCATTTCCAATCCAGCCCACAGTCCATAACACAGGCCCAATCAGTCCATCATA
Source organism: Juncus effusus (assembly GCA_027726005.1). Lineage (NCBI taxonomy): Eukaryota > Viridiplantae > Streptophyta > Magnoliopsida > Poales > Juncaceae > Juncus > Juncus effusus. Next base: position 2,696,779 of record CM050906.1, on the reverse strand, counting down.
CTCACAAATGGATTTAACTTCTAAAAAACTGGGAAAATCAAACCAAAATAAACTGGAAACGAAAAACCAGTTGAATACAAAACCAGGAAACCTAAGTCTGGAAAGGAAAACCAAAAACAAAACCAGCGCCTCTCCTCTCTTTCTTCTCTGTCCGAAACCCTTCCTTGTCCGAAGAAAAACCCTAGTCGCTGGAAGCTTCTCCATAGTCGCTTAATCCCCCTCCCAACGGCTACATCGCTGATAATCTGAGCCGTCCATCAAGTTAATCTGAGCCGTCGATTCCCTTTTCCGACCGTTGGAGAGGAGAGACGGCGGTGAGAAATTCGACCGTTGCTTCATCCCCTTCCTACTCGCGACCTTGGCTTATAAATAAATAGGAGCCCATACCCCTTCATTTGGAGCACACAAACACAAATCAGAAAACCCATAGTTAGACAAACCAAACCTTAGTTTTTCATTGTTGCTTATTCTGTAAGAGAGTGTCTGAGAGTCTAGAGAGAGACAAGGAAATTAGGCTAAAGCTCGCCGAAAGAAATTTGAGAAAACACAAAATCGTTTTTGTCCACTGTTTTCTCACATTTCCTTGGGCGAGCTCTAGAGGAGAGGAATCAACGACGAACAGACATCAAACGATTGGGCAACAGAGAGGTGGGTAGTTTTTCTTTGACATTTTACTAATATTCAGGAGATATATAGAATAAAATTGTCATAAATCATTCATGTTCTGGATTTTGTTGTGTTTCACAATGAAAGTTCTCAGCTTTATTTTATTTTCTTTCTGTTCTTCTGTGAGGTTACTTGCTTTTTTTTTTTTTTTTTTTTTTATATCTATAAAGGTTTTTTTGTGTTGGATTGTTGAATACTGTTCTCTAATATACTGTTTTTTCCTCCATTTTCCAGCTAGGTGACGTTTTGGGTGAGGCAGTTTAATGATGCAAGGATTCTTATTCCTACTATTCCCGACTCAGATGGTCAAACCTCTCGAAACACAACACCAGATCATTAGAATTCTTTAATTACTGAACCTTCATTTGTTAGTTAATAGTTAGTTCTGTTTAGCAATAATTTTGGGAATTTGCAAAAAAGCCCCTGCATTATTCGTAAATTACAAAAAAACACCTAACTCTTGTTTTGAATATTGTATATATGAGACTTATTTATTATAATAACAGCTAGTTTTTTTCAGTAGTGTTACCGGAACAATTTAAATTTATTTAATGTGTGTGTCAACATGTAAGTTTTAAGTAAATTGTCAAAAAAATTTCACTAAAAATTACTGATATATCTGTGTCAAAAATTTTAGGGGGTCATACGCCCTCTCAGTTTCTATTAAGCTATGGTCCCTATTTTGTTCTTCGAATTTTGCTATGTGTCATCTCAGTATTGGTCTGGTCGCGTGCAATCACGTACAAAAAAGTGGCGCAATTTCCACTTTCTCTAAAATTTGAAAGAACCACAGCAAGAGACCCTTGTGGAAAATATGGCAAGAATCACCATATGTAATCCTAATACTCACCATTGAATTTTCTCATTGACCTTGACTTCAACGAATATAATATTGCCTCCCCCTGAAATTTGCTAGATATCAGCACAGTAAATTAAAACAAAAAAAAAATTAACAGAAGCTAACAAAAATATTTAGAAAATATAAACAAAATTTGATACATTCCTCACAATTTGATTTAATTATTGTTGATTTTATTCTTTGAGGACAGATGTCTTGCCCTGCTTTATTTCTTTGGCGCCTTGGAGAATTTCTCATTTTTATATATGTTCTATATTCTCCATCCAAGCTGGCTCATGAACAAAAAAATATATCCGTAATTATGGAATTAGTCCATTTATTTTAAATATAGATTAGTTGAGTCATCACTATTTTAGGAATTAGTCCATTTTTGTTTCTGGTCAAAAGGGAGATAATCATTATGTAGTCATCACTCATCAATATCAATAAGCAACAAAATCTCTAATATTTTGTCTAAATTTAAAGCCTACTTACTAAAAATTGCAAATGTTCTCTTGATTGCATTTGAAATTAACAAAAAAGGATTGTCACCGTTAATTTTCTCTAAGGATTGTTGAACTTTTTCATGCTACTATTTCAATATTTCTCAAAATGCATGTAAAACTATATAACACACCAGAACAAAATATGGAGGAAACAAATTTTGTCCCACCTAGAGAATTAAATAGAAAAATAAGTCAATAACTCTATTGCTAGTATCAACTAAACTTAAAACCTTTTAATACCAATAATATGGACATGTTTCGGTTTGGCTAAACCAAGTAGGATTCTTGGGCTCTTATAAATGATATCAGAGTAAAATCATGCGATTACTACCTTGCGTAAGGACAAATAAGATGTCTATTCGAGATAATCAGAAGTATGAGTACCCATAGATGTGTATTAGTATGAGACTAGATCCATCTGTGAATTTTAATGAGGATGATAGAAGTCTAAGTAAAGGAGTTTATAACACCCCGCAACGAAATTGAAAAGAAAATTGTTTACCCCACCTTTAGAATTAACTTGAAGAGTCATAAAGCTCTTCTATCAGCAACAACTAAATTTAAACCTTTTAAGACCATTAGTGTGAATCTGTTTCGATTGTGCTGGCCAGTATGATCCAGTGCTCTTGCAAGGCTATTACAAACACAATTATTTCTTTAATGATTTTCTATAATTTTCACAACATGCACAAAACTCAAACTTCCTTGATGGCAAACACAATTATTTCTTTAATGATTTTCTATAATTTTCACAACATGCACAAAACTCAAACTTCCTTGTGCTTGCCCATCGAAAAAATCATTATGCTACGTTTACCTTTCTTCTTTTAGGGATATGATATGCAACACCTATCAATATAGCATCTCCAACGTCTTAATACTTTTTATGACGAGTTGCTGGTGCTTAGTAAATATAATACAAATATTGGGTGCATATAAAACAGGAAGAATTAAGAATAAGAAATATGAATTGGATTTGAAATGTATATAATGTTTTTTATCTTTATATATTATTTCATGTGTTTTATTCATAAACTGTTTTATACATATATTGCTGGAACTTGAATCGTTTCTTTAATTGAATGGAGAGATTAGAGAGTATAAGTTTGAGAGATTTGTATCAAAGAACAAAATTTTTTATTTGTTTTTGGCACGGAAGTACAGAAGACACATAAGCACAAAAAGACAAATTTTCCAACAAGGATTGTTTTTCTCTGAACTTTATTTCCTTTATTTTCTTTCTTTTGTTGCTTCGTTTACAACATACATAATGAGGGGTTTGATTCATTTTCCAACTCATGCTCTCTATTTATAACATATTGTATCTTTTCGAAGATATCCTATAATTACACCCTTTTAAACACTCATATGAATATACATTCTTTCATACACACTTAAGGATATATATCTTTTCACTCACACCATTTGGATGTAATGTTGTATCTACTCACACACATTTTGAATGTAAAAAACTACTTATGGCTTATGTATGGGTCATGGGCTTTATAATTACAACCCAACCCAATAATTATTTTAACATAAATTAAATGAATAATATTATTTTCCAAAAGTATTGATTTTAATACTCCCCTTAATACTTTTGCCCGTCATACCCTTCAATATTCTTAGTGCTTCGGTAAACATATCCGCCTTATTGTTCGTCATGACTTCCTCATATTCGACCACTTCGTGCGGCTACGGAAGGCGGAATCGTTCATGCGGGCTTCATCATCTTCACATGAGAGAATAATTTTATTTTCTTGCTTCTCCCCCAAGTCTCCTTCCACCTTTTTTAACCAATTAACTTTTTCCACGCCCACGTTTGCCGATACATACTTCGCTTCCGTTGCGGAACGAGACACCCTTTGTTTAGGTAGTAATATTTCTTGTGTGGCTTCATTTCCACACTTCTTTTGCCTTTTCGCCTCGATTATTCTGGAAAATATTTTTCGAAATCGCTTGTTGTAACAAGAACAACGCTTTTGTATTTTTCTTTTTCTTTCCCTTTATCTCCGCTTCCTTTTCTAGTGTTTTTTTTTTATCATCCGTCTCTTTTTCTGACGGTGTCACCGTCTCTGCATCTTCATACCACTCTTCTACTATTTCTCATAAATCTTATGAAATTAGAGTATAAAGATGAAGACGCTTCTAATTTCTCAATTTCCCAAAAAATCATTATGCTACATTTAACTTTCTTCTTTTAGGGATATAATATGCAACACCTATCAAATGATTTAACGGATGAGATAGATACTAATCAAGTCATTGATATTTTTGCTTCGAAATTTCCGAATAGAACTATATTCAAATGATGATTATAGTCTTATAATTTTTGTAAATCAATATAATATTGATACTATAATAGTAAAAAAAATAGATCTATATGTATTTTTTTTTTTTTGCATTGTGTGTTTTAAATTTATTATAATCTATGTGGCACGGATACGGATACGGATACGGCGATACGGCAATCTCGAAAAAGCTCCGGATACGATACGGTGTATATATATTATGTATATTCTGTAACGGTTCTTTCAAAAAACCATTACTAATAGTGTAATTAGTAACGATTTTTATGAAAGAACCGTTACTAATAGTGAAATTAGTAACCGTTTTATGAAAGAACCGTTACTAATAGTGAAATTAGTAACGGTTTTTATTAAAGAACCGTTACTAATAGTGAAATTAGTAACGGTTTTTATTAAAGAACCGTTGCTAATAAATTATTAGTAACGGTTTTTGTGAAAGAACCGTTACAAATATGCACAGTCTGTAACAGTTTATAATAAACCGTTGCAGATTTTGGACTATTTAAGAAATCTGTAAGGGTTCTTTCAGGAAAACCGTTACTAATACCGTTACAAAGTTGCTGAAATAGTCCAAAATCGTTGTAGATTTGAAAAAACCGTTACTAATTTGAAAAAACCGTTACTAAAATTAAAAAACCGTACTAATTCTGTAACGGTTCTTTAATAAAAACCGTTACTAATTTATCAAAACATCAAAATGGGCCGCCCTGCCGTGTCCAATCCGTATCGCTCCGTGTCCTAGCCGTGTCCGTCCGTGTCGGGCCGTGTCCCGCCGTGTCCAAACATTTTTTTTATTATTAAAATAATACGACACGCCACGTGGCGTGTCCGAAACGTATCGGTGCCGTATCCGTGTCCGATACGTATCCGATACGCGTACGGCTGCTTTTTTGAAGTATCCGCATAACATAGATTATAATTGAAAAATTTTGGGGTCCTTTTTGGATGTTGGTCTCGGGTACTCCAAAACCCGGGGCCGGCCCTGCCAGTAAGAAGGAAAAGAATAAAAAAATAGCTTGTGAGAACAACAATGGTGGCTGGAGATGGAGGGAATATGAGAGAACTCGATCAGACACCAACATAGGCCGTGGCGTTTGTATGCGCTGTGATAATCCTCATTTCTCTTTTGCTTGAGAAAGGCCTTCATCATGTTGGCGAGGTACGTACTATTGTGTCTAGACCCAAGTTGAACTTCTTTTATTTTTTTTTTATTTTAATGTACAAGATGTAAAAATTAATATCAATTTTTTTTTGCTATTAATTTATAAATTTATTAAAAAAAATTAATATCAATTTTTTTTTTTTGAAAAATAAATATATATATTTTTTAAAACAGTACATGTAATATAAAGAACAATATATATATATATATATATATATATATATATATATATATATATATAACAAATAATAAATATATATTTTCTGAAAAATTAATATAAATTTTAATGTACAAGATGTAAAAGTTAATATAAAAAATATTCCATTTTCCAGTACTTCGCTTGACATGAATTCATCTTGCAGTGGTTCACAAAGAAGAATAAGAAGGCTCTGTTTGATGCCCTTGAGAAAGTAAAAGCGGTAAGCTCACTTCTTTGGGGGCCAAATTAAAAAAGTGGGAGAAAATTAAAAGAAGGAATTCAAAAAATCATAAGGAAAATTGCAAGTTTATTATAAACTGGGTGGATAAAAAGGCTGAGACAAATATTCCAACAGATTTGGAACTTTGGCTTAAAGATATGGTAAAGAATAGGTTAAAAGAAATCATTGAAAAAGAGGAAAGTTATTGGGCCCAAAGAGCAAAATATAAGTGGTTGAAAGAAGGGAATCAAAACCCGAGATTTTTTCATCAATTTGCTTCTCATAAAAAGAACAAATTGATGATACCAAAATTGTTGGACCCCAGCACTAACTTAGAAGTAAAAAAGCACTCAGAAAAAGCCTCAGTCCTATTTAGCTTTTATAAAAACCTCATAGGCAAACCCTCACATATCTCAGCCAGTGAAGTCAATTTAGATCTCACAAAATTTTATTCCCATGAAAAAGGAGACCTGTCAGCCTTAAACCTCCCTTTGAGAATCAAGGAGCTGGATGAGGTAATAAAGAGATGGAAGAGGAACAAAGCGCCCGGTCCAGAAGGTTTTACAGGGGAATTTTACAAATATTTCTGGCCTCAGTTGAGGCTGGAGTTCTACCAGATTAAATCATCCAACCCTGTCGAGACAGGTTTAAAATCATTCTCGGTTTCCTTCATCACTTTAATACCGAAGAGAGAGGGAGCCAATCACCCGAAAGACTTTCGGCCAATAAGTCTCATAAGCGGTATTCAAAAATTGATTTCAAAAGTGCTGGCAAATAGCCTAAAACGATATATTAATGAGCTGATTCTACCGAATCAACTGGGTTTTTTAGAAGACCGAGAGATATCGGAGTGTTACGTTTATGCCCGGGAGGCTATTA
>CM050906.1:2440000-2675000 GCA_027726005.1 Juncus effusus | reverse complement strand
TCAGAAAAAAAAAGAAAAAATCAGCAAAAAACAGTAAATTTCTGCACAAAAAAAAAAACTAAATTTCAGCAAAATAAATAGCAAAAAACTGTACAATTAAAAAAAAAAAAACCTAAACCCTAAACATTTATCGCAATAGCATATATTCCACAAGAATTTCATTAATATTAAAAACATACATTGAACAATATAAAAAATCCTTCACAAAATTTTTTATTAATATATATTATATAGTAACAACATTTTACATTGACATTCGATAAACCCTAAACTCTTATACATAATACAAGCGATCGCTCCCCAAACCCTAAACCCTGACCACTATATCCTATAAATGATCAGGGATGGTTTAGAATATGTTTTTCATGCTACTCTGTAGTTTTACTATCAGAATCACATATTCTGATGATACAAAGCTGAATAACATATTCAAGGTTTATTTTAAATCAAAAGAATAAAATAACCAATACATTGATTAAAATAACCAATACACACTTTATTAAATATCTCTAAACAAATACAAAGTTTGATTCACACAATATATACCACTAGGTCCCATATACAAAGGCCTAGGGCATAAAACCAACAATCTCCCACTTGCACTAGGCTGAATCTAATAAGTATCTAATACCCATCGACCTAACACGACCGTATTTTGCTTGAGCAAGGGGCTTTTTCAACGGATCAGCGATATTGTCATCGCCGTCGACTTTGTATGTACCAACGTCTCCTTTCTTGTTGATCTCTTTGATAAAATGAAAACGGCTAAGTATGTGCTTGGATCGCTGGTGCGATCTCGGTTTCTTTGCCTGAGCAATCGCTCCATTGTTGTCGCAATAGATAACTATGGGATCCGCGATACTAGGAACCACACAAGCTCGACAATGAATTTCTTCATCCACACTACTTCCTTAGCTACTTCCGAAGCTGCTATATACTCCGCTTCTGTCGAAGAATCCGCAACCGTGCTTTGTTTTGAATTCTTCCAACTTACAACACCTCCATTCAAACAAAATATGTAACCTGATTGCGATCTGAAATCGTCATTATCGGTTTCAAAGCTTGAGTCCGTGTAACCCTTTATAACTAACTCACTTTGAAGTCCTCAATAGACTAAGAATTAATCTTTTGTTCTTCTCAAGTACTTAAGAATATTCTTCACCGCTATCCAGTGACTTTCACCAGGATTAGACTGATATCTGCTTGTTGCACTTAATACATATGATACATCTGGTCTAGTACATATCATGACATACATGATAGATCCAATAGCCGAGGCGTATGAAATCTTACTCATGTGATTTTGTTCCTGCTGACTAGTAGGACATTGAGTCTTACTCAATGATATGTCATGTGACATAGGTATGAATCATCTCTTAGAGTCTTCCATGTGAAACCTTTTCAGCACCTTGTCAATATAAGTACTTTGACTTAGACCTAAAAGCCTTCTCGATCTATCTCTATAGATCTTGATTCCCAATATATAGGCGGATTCTCCTAGGTCCTTCATTGCGAAAGATTTTCCCAAAAATGTCTTCACATTTGTCAATGTGGGAATGTCATTTTCGATGAGTAATATATCATCCACATATAGTATGAGAAAAACAATCGCGCTCTCAATAACATTCTTGTAAACACAAGGCTCATTTTCATTTTTGATGAAACCAAACTGTTTGATTTCTTCATCAAAACGAAGATTCCAACTCCAAGAAGTTTGCTTCAATCCATAAATGGATTGTTGCAATTTGCATAACTTTCCTGAATTCTTTGGATCGACAAAACCTTCGGGTTGTGTCATATACACATCCTCAAGTAAGTTTCCGTTAAGGAATGTTGTTTTAACATTCATTTGCCATATCTCATTGTCATAATATGAGGCTATGGCAAGTATAATTCTTATGGACTTAACCATAACTATTAGTGAGAAAGTTTCGCCATAGTCAATAACATGGGTTTGTCGAAATCCTTTCGCAACTAGTCTTGCTTTATAGGTATGCACCTTACCATCCATGTCGGCTTTCTTCTTGAAAACCCATTTACAACCGATGGTCTTAATACATTCGGGTGGATCAATCAAGTTCCAAACTTGATTATCATACATGAATTGTATCTTGGCTTTCATGGCATCTTGTCATCTATTGGATTCCGAGCTTGTAATAGCTTCTTTCTAGGATGTAGGCTCATCATCTATGAGCGTTACATCATCCTCATTACTAACGAAAAATTCATATCTCTTGGGTTTATGACGGGTCCTACCTGTTCTATGAGGAAGCTCTTGTGTTTCAACAATTGGCTCTTCAAATCTTGAAGATTCTAGTGGCTCTTGCATCGACTGTTCATTATTTTCATGTGGTTCTTTAACATCTTCAAGATTTACTTTACCCCCACTACTTCCTTTGGAAATAAACTCTCTTTCCAAAAAATGGCCGTTTCGAGCAACAAACACTTTGTGCTCTGACGGGTTGTAAAAGTAAAATCCTCTTGTTTATTTAGGATATCCCACAAATAAGCATTTGTCAGATTTTGTGTTAATTTGCCAGAAATCAGACGCTTAACATAAACTTCGCAGCCCCAAATCTTTAGAAAAGACAACGTGGGTCTCTTCCTAGTCCATATCTCATATGGAGTCTTTTGAACAGCTTTCGATGGTATTCTATTAAGAATGAACGCGGCAGTTTCAATGGCATAACCCCAAAAGGATATAGGAAGATCCGTTTGATTCATCATAGAACGAACCATATCTAATAAAGTTTGATTTCTCCTTTCTGATACACCATTCCATTGAGGTGTTACAGGAGGAGTGAGTTGTGAAACTATTCCACACTCTTTCAGATAATCGTCAAACTCTAGGCTTAGATATTCACCGCCTCGATCCGACCGAAGTGCTTTGATCTTCTTACCTAGCTGGTTTTGTACTTCATTCTTAAAATTTTTGAACAATTCAAAAGATTCAGACTTATGCTTCATTAAGTAGACATATCCATATCTACTTAAATAAGTAGTGAAAGTAATGAAATATTTAAAACCACCTCTAGCCGGTGTACTCATTGGACCGCATACATCCGTATGTATAAGTTTCAATAACTCACCAGCCCTCTCACCTTTCTTAGTGAAAAGAGTTTTCGTCATCTTACCTAATAAACAAAACTCGCACATCTCAAATGATTCCAAATCAAAAGAGTCTAATAATCCATGTTGATGGAGTTTTGAAATACATTTCTCGTTTATATGTCCTAGATGACAATGCCAGAAGTATGTGGGATTCAAATCATTCGATTAAAACCTCTTGGTATTAATCCTATAGGTAGACTTGTAATAATTATGATCAAGATTTAAAACATAAAAACTATTTTCTAATTGACCACTCGCATAGAAAAGACTTTGTTTACTTAAGAAAAAGTTATTATTCTCAATAATAAACTTAAAACCATCCATAACCAATCTCGATAGAGACACAATACTGTTCACAGCAGGTACATAGTAACAATTACTTAAATTTATTACAAGTCCAGAAGGTAAAGATAAAGCATAAGTTCCTACAGCCAATGCAACAACTCTTGCTCCATTTCCGACACGTAGGTCAACTTCACCATTCTCTAATCTTCTACTCCTTTGCAGCCTCTGCACATTATTACAAATGTGAGTACTGCATCCGGTATCCAATACCCAAGATGAGGAAATTATGTGAGTACCGTATTATTACAAATGTGAGTACCGCATCCGGTATCCAATACCCAAGATGAGGAAGTAGAAAGATTAATTTCAATAACATGTATACCTGAAGTGGTAGTCTCACTATCCTTCTTCTTCCTTAGATCCTCGAGATAAGCCGGGCAGATCCTCTTGTAATATCCAAGCATGTCGCAAAAGTAGCAAGTGACATCCTTGAGTTTCTTGCCCTTAGGTGCGAGCAACTCCTTGCCCTTACCTTTGCCTTTAGGCTTGCCGTTCAACTTATTTTTCTACCCCTTCCCTTTCTGAATGACGAGGACCTCTCCGGCAACATTTGCCTTCATGGTCGCCTCGAAATTCTTAAGCATACCATGCAACTCGGTGATGGTTTTTCTCATGTTATGCATGTTGAAATTTTGGACAAATGGCTTGAAGTTGGGAGGTAATGATCTAAGTATCAAATCCGTGGCCATCTCATCCCCAACTTTTGCACCTAGTTTTTCAAGTTGATCGATGTACCCTTTTATTTTCAGAATATGAGCACTCACCGAGGAGCTGGGTTGCATCTTACAACTAACTATAACGCAATACGCATTGTACCTTTCATTTCTACCTTGCTCTTGGAACATTTCCTTAAGAGCAGCCAATATGTCTAATGCCTCTTTATCTTCAAACAACTTTTGAAGCTCGGCAACCATAGTGCCTAACATGAGACATGTCACATCGGTTAAGTCACTAAGATGCTTCGCATAAGCATCTTTTACTTGCTTGGTAGCCGTGGAAGCGGGTACTTCAAGAATGGCCTCTTCAAGGACATAAGCCTTCTTTTCTTGCTTGAGAACAAATCCTTTCATGGATTCAAACCCTTTCATAAAATTGATACATCTCTTCATGAAACCGATGCATCCCATGCACCATTTTGAATCGTACCCTTTCCTTAAGAGCATTAAACACTTTGAAAAATAACGCCTTAACATCAAATCGAAATTGGTTTTAACATCTTAACTTAATCGCAAATCACTTGGCTCTGATATCACTGTTGGGATTTCTTGAGCATTCTTGACGCAGCGGAAGTGGATTCAAGATTCAAGACATTCAAGAATTCAAGAAATTCAAGAAAACCAAAAGAAACGAATTAGTGAAATACGATTAAGTCAAAGAAACACAAGAACTTAAAGTTCATACCCATCGGATCGAGAATTGATCTGATCTTGAACTTGAAGCGGTAGAGCCTTTCTTCTCCTTTTGCACAAACCGGTAACGATTATCGATTTCCACCACACACACCCGTTCGTTTAAAATTGCCCCCAATCGCTTCTCCAACTGAAACGAATCACATATTCTGATGATACAAATCTGAATAACATATTCAAGGTTTATTTTAAATCAAAAGAATAAAATAACCAATACGCACTTTATTAATTATCTCTAAACAAATACAAAGTTTGATTCGCACAACAGATACAACTATGTCTCATATACAAAGGCCTAGGGCATAAAACCAACAATTATACCCTGAAACAAATTAGATGAATGATGGGTTAGTTGATTAGTGACACCTTGAGTAGTGAATACAAATTATAGTTAATTAAATAGGTTAATGCATTAATTACTAGCACCAACTAAGCTTAATATTTTTCAAGACAAAACGGTGTGGGCCTAATTGGTTGGGCTGGGCCAGTAAATGTATTAGCCTCTAACGAATAGTATTCAGAGCAAAATCCTGGGTCATGCAGCTGGATCTGTATCGTATTGTATTCATAACTAGAGAACGTGAGAATCTTATATGTCTCAGTTGGGATACATGTAGGGGGTGAAGGTATGCATGATTGAGTACTAGGACGAAACTGAGACCACGTTGTTAGTTCTGACGAGTACGTCAGAAATTTATGTGGGTAATTTATTACATCCCGTAACGAAATTAGAATAAAGAAAAGCTAGTTGGTTAGTCTTACCTTGAGTAGTGATTGAAAATTAAAGTTACTTATTTATGCTTGTGCATTAACTACTAGTACTAACTAAGTTCAAGCTTTTTCAGGCCAATATGGTATGCGTCTGATTGGTTGGGCTGGGCTAGTAAATGCACAGGGCTCTAACACCTATATTTCAGACTTGACATATCCATATACATGTTCAACAGAACATGATCAATCAATCTGCAAACATACTAGTGTGTATACATATCTTCTTACCGGAAGTATTTTGTTCCCTATAAACATCATATGTATCACTTGACGCAGTTTAGAATGACATTCATTAATTCATAGTTTTACTATCTAACACATACTTTCATGATCCCAAAGTGATCATTCGTGGTTGATAATCATATTAGCAAACCATACACTGTTTCATATATATGAAGTTAATAAAAGTCTTTTACATTCGCTACTACAAAAAGCGCGTCTTAGGCCGGTTTAATTTTTGTTTTAGACCGGGTAGACCCGTGCTAAGGCGTGCCTTAGACTAACTACGCATCCGGTCTTTAGGTGGGTGTGGTAAGCAAACATTTCAGCGGATTGGAGATCGGTGAGTAATTTATTAAACCGGTTTATTAGACCAGGTTTACCCGTGGTAAAACGCGCTATTTTTTCAATTTTTTTTCCAATTAAATGGGTTAAATCCGGTGATAGGAGCAATCTTTTTCTTTGAATAGGCATAATGTTAGCACGGTTATGGCCGGTGTTATGAGAGTTCTCATCCAATTTTATATAATAAATATGATCAAATAATGAATAAATTCAATAATATATATATAACAAAAAAATATTTTAATATTATAACCAAGTTCATATTCCAACAAGCGAATCCAAAATACATATCATGCAAATATTTCACATACATAACACAAAATGATGATATACCAACCCCGACCAATTCTAACCATATCCTAACAACATTCATCACAAATTTAGTAATAAAGGAACTAACCCTAATAAGTTCCATTTTTCTAGTTAACTTGTTTTCCTAGCGATCTCTATTTAGATTTGTGGGGACAAATTTGTGATCATTTTATAAGGATTGTTCAGCACTACATGGATGTTCGCTCTCGACAACATAATGGGTGGCTGATCGGAAACTACTTGAGAAGGCTTGGTGCGTGTTTTTGGGGCGGACTCAGGCGAGGAGTTCTGGACAGAAACCATTTTATTACTACTTGGTGGTATTTGGATATCCCATTTATGCACAAGTCGTTAAATGGATACTCGAGTATGAGGAGAAGAAATGTATTCTTCTTGGGATATGCTTCAGGTGTGAAGGAATATCATTTGTGGTGTCCGGTACAGAACTACTCGTTTTGAGAGACGTGGCTTTTGATTCAGTTATGTTACGGGTAAGGGAACGATTGTTTGACCCGGCTTTTGAGGATGGTGAGACGATCACGAAGAAGGTGGAGTTTGCAGTTCCCGGTCAACAAGGTGAAGTTACTCGTCGTAACTTGGAGCATTACGATGACTCTCTTTATGACGATGATGCATCGGGTAAGTCGAGTTGGGAAGGTGCTTTGGTAAGAGATCGGGTTGGATTTTCTATGATGTATGGATACTTCGATTTTGTGTATGCTTGGTTGCGGTCAACCAATTGGAGAGAAGCTGGTTCAATCATCTGAAAACATTAAAAAAAAATTATTATACATAGAATAACCTATAAAATATGGACAATATGCTGAATTATTAAAAAATTAGGTCAAAGATTCCGCATTTTAAATTTTCTACCGGTATCAACTATGATTATTTCACCAAATAGTGCAATTAACCAAAATCTAACCTAATTAACCACAATTTACACCTAAATAACCTCAATTTTGACCTAATTAAGACTCAATATAACCAAGAAATAAGAATAATCAAATTTAAAACCTTCAATAAATGAGCTTTTTGAAGCGGGTCATTTGAGAGTGCCCTCCAAGAGACTTCAAACTCATAAGCCGATTTCGGTACATTTGTTATATTTTTTGATGTGAAATGATACACGGCTCGTGATGCTAAACCTTCTATTTCCGTTTTGTTATTGCCGGTTTGAGTAATCTGATTTTAATGAATAATACTAATAATTTTCAATATAATAACAATAATAATTTAACAAAAATAATGAAAAATATAAATTAATCTTTATACCCTACTAGTATCTTTGGGTTCGGTAGTATCTTTTACTGAAAATCAATGGAGAGTTGGGCATTTTTACATCACTGCCCTAAAAATAAGACATACAAATAATTCATAAAACAATTACACAAAATAACAATGTTTATGGATCAAAATACGAATATTGTATATCTGTAGTTTAAAATAAATAAGGCAACCACACTTGTAAGGCCTAACAGCACAACTAAATGTTATTTCACTTGTACCACTAAGTAAAGTGCGTCTGAATTTAATAAAAATATATATAATATAATGGTACCGTGACACTTGTAATTGTTGCTTTTTGGCTTGTTTTTTGAATTTCTAGATTATGACTCTTGCTCTGTGCAAAAGTTCTTTTCGATTTCCTATAACGAAACAGAGAGCAAAAATAAATAAAAATAGTTAAGAAATAAAATCATATCAAAGCTTAGAACCATTAATTATTCAAATAATCTACAGTAATAAACAGAAATAAAGTCATATCAAAGCTTAGACTCACAGCAAACACAGCATCTATAAATATAATCACATAAATATGTTTTTTGTGCAAGTCAAATTTTAATAAAAAGAAAAAGATATAATTAATTAAAAAGTAATATTTAAGTACCTTCAAAGGCTTCTTTAAGTTTTTTCAATTCTTTTCTAGCAGGTGATCGGCGCGAATAAGCTTTAATATATCGATCGTCCAAATTTAATGCTCCAGTACAGTCTCACTATGCTTCTTCATATCTAGAAATAATTTATAAATATCTTACTGATTATTTAATTAGTATTACTAAACTCTATATAAAAACGCAAATACTTTTACAAACATGACATCTTGCTAATTATAAAAAAAGAGAAATAATGTTGCGAAATTGATTGGCATCTCCATATTCACCTATTAAGTAATGAACAAAATAAATATATGAATTGAACCCAAATAAATCTTTAATAACCAATTATACACATTAAATGGTCATTTAGTTTTTAGAAAACCTAATTTGATAGAAACCCTAATTTACATTCATCTTAATTACACTAATATTTTTTATATTTATTTTTCCTACATTTTTTCATAGTATGATGATAATAATATTCAATTAATTTTTAAGTAGATTAATTTTTTTAAATCCTCATCCTCTAAAAACGTAAATCCTCCAAACCCCAAACCCTAAGATCTTAAAAACCTAAATATGAAAACCTAAAAACCTCAATCCTAAGTAAGCCTTCTTATCTTGATCAAGATTAAGCAAGCCCTAAACCCTAATTAAGATTACATGAAAAAAATGAACTAATAAAGAAATGATATAAAATCACGTAAATATAAATCTGACCTAATAGACAATTGACAATAAATTGGAAAACAGTATCAAACAAATCAGTATAAAATAGAACCAAATTATCAAAATTGGTATAAAATTAGTGACTTAATTACCTTATTTTGTAGGATGAATAGCTGCTTTAACAAGATGCTGAATTAATTAGCGGTATGTCTCGCTGAAATGGATTAAAGTAGAGAAAATAAGTGAATTGAATAATACAAATAAGTTCTCAATTATCATTAAAAAAAACAAATAAGTTCTCAACAAATAGGTAAAAAACTAGCTTCAATCACAAAACCAAACAAATCGCATAACCAACTGAATTACCCTTCGTTTCTGACCTTGGTGGCAGCAGTGACTCGAGAGGCGAAGACGACCCAAGAAACGGAGGCACTGGAGAAATCGCTCAAATCCACTTGTGGCTACACAGAACTTGTCACCCAAATCACCGCTCAAATCCACTGGCGAGATCTTGTTCTTGCTTGTTCATGAATGCACTTTCCTTATGAGATTATAAAGAGTTTTGCTCAATACATGTAATTAAATTGGTTAGTAATTATGATTTCCAAATAAAAAAGATTCTGCAAAAATCAATTATTCCATAATCGTACTGTCTACTTCCTCAATCCTATTCTCTAATACCCAAATCCACTTCTCTCATACCCTCCTCTCTTCTAGTCCTAATTATACCCAAATCAAATAATTACACCCAAAAAAGGGAAATTAGTTCAAACAACTGAATCAGCCTTGAATCTCCGCCAAAACCACTCGTCAGATCTGTTCTCACTCGCACAACGCGGAAGAAAACGAAGCTCGACTCGCACGGAGCTCGCGTCGCTAGAGAGAGAGAGCAATCGATGTTTTCTTTGAGCAGAAATTTGTGGCCAGAGAGATTAATTTGTGAGGGTCGAAATTTTGGGAGGAAGATGGAAAATTTGGGGGGTGATGAAAAAATCGCTAAAGGAATTTGGGGGGAAATGAAAAAATCGCTAAGGAGAAAGGGGAATCAATTTTTCTCAGTCATGTTAGACCGGGTACAAGTTAAACCGGTCAAACTTTGCTTTGAATTTTTGACCAGATTGTAATCTGGTCTAAGGAGCGAACTTTTTTACTTGTATTAGACCAGCTCATTAGCAGTGGGTTCGGGTTAACCACATCTGGTTTAAGGCCCTAGTTTTGTAGCAGTGATTATCCAATTTTAGTCCAACTCATTAGCAGTGGTTTCGGATTAACCAGGTTCGGATTGTGTCTGATTTCGTGTTAATTACATAAATTTATTTTTTAATATTTTTACATAATTATTAAATATATAACAATTAAAAGTTATTCAAGTAATTATGATAATATTAGACACTATTATCGTGCTTTAATATAATGGAGATACATTTCTCACTATTGGTCTAAACCAGAGTAAATTCAAGTTTGGTTTGTTTGGGTCTATGTCAATCGGGTCTCCGGTTGTATTGGGGATGAACAACTTAGGTCAGTTTTAGGCAACATCAAGAAACAAGTCACTTTAGGTTCCAGTTCAAGTTATTCGTGTCGTGAACAGGAGGGTTTGGATCGTCAGGATTTTCTAAAATTTTCTGATTGGGTTGAGTTGGGTTTTAGACAAGTAAGACTGGTTTTATGGTTCGGATCAGATTTGCCACCTCTAAGTAATAAGTGATCATCAGCAATAACATGCACAAATTATTTTTTTAATTCCACTTAATGTTTTTGAATCCTAACTAAATATAAAGTTATTATTTGCTCGGATTACAATCAAATTCACCATAATGCAGCAACACCCAACCTCGGAAAGGATATGATAATATTGTGGGCGAAATGTCCAGGTAAAATATATAATAAATTTATAATCTATGATAAAATACTGGTTAATTTCTACCAAAGGCCCACAAAGAAATAAAATAAAACACTAATATACAATAAATGTATTGTAGTCTTCATCATTGCAAGAATTATGTAGTAATTTACAAGTTTACCGATGTTTCGAGAGCCCTTCCGCATAGGAGACCATGCAGGCCGGACTTCGTGACCTCGAATGTTTCATGTTGGAACACCATTTCCTGATCCTTTAATATCAGCCCCATGTGCCATGCATATATCACCCTCTGCATGTATGTCGGTACGATCCAAATAGTTCAGTTGAAATTCACGCCTGTTGAAGCCGTGTGTTTCTGAATAGATGTAGTCGATGTCCTTCTGTAGTAGCTCAGCTTGCGAGAAGGGGGTCTTACAGTATTGCCGAGCCAACTCGATTTCGCGATAGTCAACCAATGAGGCAGATGACGTAGATTTCGCCTGGTCGGAAGCATCTACAATATTTCCTAAATAATAGTAATGCACAGATCTCTCTATTAAAATGTTGGGTCTAATTCTTAAAGCAAAAGAGGAAATATTTTGATGTAACTACCTGACATGAATGCGGATCTGTCGTTGTAATTTGGAAGTTGCGGAGATGGCGACGAATGAAGTGCTTGACGTATGAAGCGCACCGCAGGTGATCCTGAAATACCAGATGAATGATGTCCTGGCGATGGCTTATCAGTACGAACCGATAGATTAAGGCCTGGATAGAGTAGACCAAATTGGGTGTTTTTATACATTGTTGGATGTACTATTACAGAATGATTTTTGGCAGATTAACAATAAAGTAGAAACTACTTGAACCAAACGGCGTCTTTTCAAAGGGTGATTTGTCGAAAACTGGCGGCGGTGTTGGCGATATGCCTGCATGTTTGGTACTGATGAGTGTAGTGTGCAAATTATGCACATCAGGACCGTGGTTGTCATTGTTGCACTCTGACGGTGTATGTATCCAAGTTTGAAAATCTTCGCTGATAGGAGGGATATCATTGATGGATCGCCTTTGATGGCGGTTTTTAGGCTCGGAAGATGATTTCCATGGCACCAATGGGGGCTTGCCATCAGACTTCATTCCCCTGTGGTCGGGGGTGTGGACCCCTTATCATTTCCGAAGTTTTTTTCGTTGGTGTCGATTGTGTCATCACCCCTGAAATCTGCTGATCAATTAAGCTCTGATCGGTTTTTTCTGTGCTCTCTTCTTTTGATGGCATCAATTGTTTCTCTGAAAAAGGTTAACTCGTTATGACAATTATTAGATCTGGGTGCCCCAATGCAAGTTTGAGATGTTATAGCTTATGTACAGAACATGCATGGAGATCAAGAAGATTTATAGTTGTAATACCTGCTAGTTTGAGACGTTGGTTTATGGATAGACATATTCCGGAACGTCGAAGGTCGTGTTGCCGAGGTGAGCGGCGGGGAGGGGAAACAAGATACTAAACCATCTCTTTTTGGAGCTTCGCTTCTGTGGCTTGTTTCGAAGTACTGCCTGGACCTAGGTCATGTAACAAATAATGTAGTTAACCTTTTACTTACCATGAGATGTAATACACAAATATTGTAAGGATAAATTGACAATTAGTGGGTAATTTAGAGTAATATAAAATAAAGGGACCATGAATAGATCCAAGATTACGTACCGCTGGCAACACGAGGAGGTGTGACTGCATTGGAAGAACTTCTGGTGACCCGTACTGATGGTGGTGTTTTGGTGTCTGAAAAAAAAAGTGTTATGTATACAAATTAGATGACGACGGTCATATTTTTAAACTCTCACGAACCGCTTCTTGTCCTGTTGGCTTCAGGTGTGCGGCTAGACGCAGGCGAATTGGTCATTGGCACGTACACGTATGGTGGCATAACGAAATTGTACTTCGATTGTATTTCATGCAAGTCCGTTGAAAAGACCCATGATTCACGCGGCGTTGCATCGAAGATTCCGTCATCCATGTCTGATTGTTTGATGTTTTTAATAAGCGAGACTAAAGTTGCTTGTGTGCAATCGGTTTTGAGTTCCCAATTTTTGAAGCGGGGGAGTAAAGAAATGCCAGGCTTGAGGGATGCTGGCTTAACTACTTCATAGAACATGTCTGCAAAAAAGGTTTAAGGATTATGACTTATTATGAACTCTCTTTGTCCGCCCTCTCTTTTTCTTTTTCTGTCCGCCCCTTTCTCTCTCAAGCTCTCTTCTCAACTGTCAAACCGCCCAGGGATGATTTAATGGATTTAGTTTTAATGAGGCGTAAGTAACGAAGAATGAAAGAGAAACAGAGAAGACACGATGATCGAAGAGTATCCGGGGAATATGGACATGGATCCGATGAATGAGGCGGAGCAGATGGAGGATGCGGGCGATGACGAGGGGAGATCACGCAGGAGGATGCCTGGGCGGTGATCAGCGCCTATTTCGAGGACAAGGGCCTGGTCAGGCAGCAGCTCACAAAGAGGGTTAGTACCAACAGTGCTCCGTATGGTAATTTTTGGTCTATTCTACTTCTCTTTTATTTGGATTTTTTGATTTAGTCTGGGGTTTTCAATTTCTTTTTTCTTTTGCAATTGCTACTAAATGGTTATTTAATATTTTGGCACAATCCATTTTGGTGCGTTACTTGCTTGATTGAAATTAGTTACTTATCTGTTTCGTTTATGCATTTTATTGATGTGCATGGTGTTCAAGTTAAACAATTAAATCTAAATTCAGGCTATGTTGGTTTTAATTGGGAGATTCAGGGCTAATTGCAGATCTCAAGTTTAGTTGAAGCCAAGATGAAAAATTTGTTAATTAATTTCTTAAATTTAGGTTGATTATATTGTCCATCGGTTCAGAAATAAGTTAAAGAAATGGACGCAACTAGAGTAGAGGGTTGGTATTTCTCAACTATTTATTTATTTATAATATATAATTTTGAAACCTCTTTTCTACAGTACAATCACCATAGAGTGCCACATCACTCAAGAAATTTGAGCCCTTCATCTAAAATCAAATGGCTATAGTTTAAATACTTGCTAATTTTCAATGGTTCTTAATTTGTTGCTCATAGTGCACCTTAATTAAGGCATATATTACACACCTTTGTTCTTGGTTCCTTATTTTTCACACTTTGGTTCATATATATTATTGCTACACCATGTGTTACAATATTACTCTCTAATCTTTTCTTTCAACCTATTAAATTTAGTATTTTCGATTAATTTTTGAAGCAACAATTCTATTTCTTACTAATTAAATATATCACTATGTTTGACAAGGTATGGCTAATTTAGTTGAATGCAAAAAAAAAAAAAAATTTTAAAAGGAACGTTTTTATTATTATTTTATATATTTTGAAAATCATTTTCTTTGTTGATTCAAATTTGAACTCTGATTTACTAATTGATTTTGCGACTACAATGATAAAGCATCTAATTAAAGAAAATAGTATTTAATTTTTTTACATGCAATACTATTTTCTTTTCATTTTCTAATTTCAGAATAAAGTTAATATTTTTCATGTAAAATTATATCCAAATTATTTTTTAAATGTTGAAGCATAATTATCACACCTTCTAAGAGATGCCGGCTTGAATTTTGTACAAATGTTGAATGGTGATAAAATTGGTATCAAACTATATTTTGTTTATTTATTAAATATTTTTTTCATATGATATCTAATAATACTGTTTTAATTTGTTTGGTGATACTTCATAAATTTACTTTTATTATCTAGGCATACATGTAAAAACATAGATGTTACCTACCAATTCATGACAGTTACATTATTTATGTGCAATACCATTACAAATAATGTTATTTAACTTTAATTATATTTTTCTTTCCTTTTAATATCATCTGACTAGAGGTGTACATGGTTTGGATTTGTCTAAGTATTTTTTTTTTTTGAATTAGGAATTATCTGAATAATTTGCACTTTTATCAGTCACATATCGAAAAATAGATTATTGAAAATTTCGCACATTGCCCGACCGAAGCTATTTTTCTCTCAAGTTTGCTGCAATATTCAATAAAAAATTAGAATTTTCGCGCAAGGCGCGTGTATCTCTTGTTATGGTATAATTTTGGATGGTTCTAGAGTCTAGTAATCAGTTAATATTGACGACATATCATACAAGTTTTTTTGGAACTGGATCGGGATGCTTTTTCTGATGCCAAATATAATTGAACCGTGATTGAATAATGTTTGAAATAATAGAATTTTTAATGAAAACTCAAATTTTGATGAAATAAATTTCTTAATTCTCGATTTTAAATATATTAACTATATATATTTTTTTTTTGTAAAATTCAAGATTATGTGAAATTACGAAATATTCTTAGCCATAAATTTTAAAATTTTGGGCCGTTATTATACTTTTCATATTTGTAAGAAGTAAATTTTCTGTATCTCACGTCCAATTGGTTAGTATCGCTAATGTCGGTGTAACTTATCATGTACGAGTAAATTATATTATGAGACAACTTCATTAAGACCAACTTTCTGGATATATCCCCATGAATTTGGAATTAGTTTTAAAACGTATATACTAATGTAAAATTACATTTTAAATTAATTTAACACCATTAAACTTGGATTTTGGGGGGAAATTAATGGTGAACAGCGTTTCATCTATATATATGGGTGCCACCCCACCCCAGTACACAAAACTCATTTTTCTGCTTCTAACATTTTCTGTCAATTACCAGTTGGCTTGTCGATTACCACCACTATTAATGGACTGTTTATGAAATTTAATAATGCAGATCCAAAGAATTGGAATATTTTTGAGATTTAGCAATGCCAATTACCAGTTGGTGATGAAGGTAAAGCAAAGAGAGATGATGTATGGGTGAAATTCAAATCTTGGAAGATATATGTTGCTGCCATGCCATTCGTGTTCAAAAAGAAGGTTAGTTGTATCAATTTTTCCAAAGTTATATCAAGAAATTACTGCTGGTAATTACTCTGTAACACATGTGGGTAACAATGTGTTATTGGTGTAAGGATTATGATAAAATGGTATAGTCCAATAGTAAATTGTGGGAAGTTCAATAAATTCTCTTATTTCAGTAAGTAGTTGTAACAAATATTGAAAAATGAAGTCATTTTCACATATAGAGTAGTTACTGGTGGTAAGTAGTTTGATTTATGACCTAAATATTTTTTTCTACTGATTTATGACCTAAAATTCAGTACAAATCTTTCGGGTTGTCGTCCGATGTCCATCTCGCGCTTTTTGTCCAATGATCCATTGACTGATTAAGAAGTTGCGAGTAGTTAGGTAGTAGCACTTTTGTGACGTCTACTTAGGGCCTAAGTTTGATTGTATGTGGTAAGTGTTGTGTATTGGGGAATTTTTTGTTCGTTGGAAGTGTGTTGTAATACATTGGGTTGAAGACTTTAGTGTGTAATGTTATGTTTAACCAAATTTATTTTGTTTATTAACTTGTTGGTAAATTTTAACTTTGGCATGAGAAGTAGATATGTTTATTTAAATATGGAACGTAAAAAATAAATCAATTGTTTCGATGTCATATCTATTTAATTTTCATGTAAATTTTCTAGTATAAAGAAATTTTGTTAGCATTAAATGTTCAACTAAAATTAGAGATAGATTGTGACTGGAATTTTTTTTTATACTGGTTTTTTGGGGGTAATTGTTTGCAAACTAAATAAGTTGGCATGAAAAGTAGATTTTTTTAATTTAAAGATGGAGTCTCAAAAAATATAAATCAAGTGTTTGCATGTTCGTTTAATTTTCATGCTAATTTATTTAAATGTAAGTTGTTAGTGTCAAATTTTGAAATTAAATTGAACTTGCTTAGAGGAGATAACTTGTAATTGTATGATAACTGTTCTTTTTGTGGAGTGATTTCTCTTCATTAATGAGTTGGACTATAATACTTATAAAGTTTAATGATTTTATCAAGGAAAACATGCACAAAAGGTATGTTTAGCGAAGTTTGGAACTCATGAATTGTGTATCAAATCAATCCAAACTGGTAAGCAATATTATCTGAGTTGAATAATGTAAGATAAATTTATGAGTTTAATATGTATAAATTTTGTTCAAAAATACTTTATAGCAAAAACAAAATAATCATGATCACAAAATTTAATATGTATATACTTTGTGCTGATGGAGAAGATGATAGGAAAATTTAAAATTATATGAAATGAATAAACTAAGGTCGATTTGACAAAAGAAGTTGAGTGAAAAATGAAAAGATGTTACTAGATCATTAATGATCATGTAGTAATTAATGAGTTGGCTTCTCTATGGGCCCCACCGTAAATCAGGAGATTTGTTATAAAAAAAATCTTTGCAATTATTTGTATATGTATTGATTAGTATCAATACAAATCATCTAGAAAATCCTAAAGCACCATGAACTGATTATCAGTAGGAAGCAAAATATGAAAACCAGATTAAAAAATGGTAATGACGTGAGCATAACGTCACAGCCACAACTTTTGAGCATCTGTGAGGCTAAACATAATTTTTCACCGCCACAACTTTTGAGCATCTGTGAGGCTAAACATAATTTTTCACCACCGAATCATATCATACAACACACATTATTCAAAGATTCTCTTTCACTATTAATTAACACACATTTCTCAAAGAGACTGCATCTTTAACATGTTCCTCCATTAGTGCTTCCATAACCTTTTTTTCAAATCCTCTCGTGAAATTTGAGCTTTATTAAAATACTTATTCCATATAAGAGGTTTGCTTTTTCCGACTTTTAAATAGTAATCATGATTTTTCAATCCGAGTGCTAAACACACGTCAGAAACAGTGAAAGGTACAAGCAGCTTCTTGAAAGCAAAACAATATGCATCATTATCTCATAGTTTTAGAATTTCGTTTAAAAAAGATAGGCACACTGCATCATTATCTAATAGCTAACGATATGTTGAAATATATATACCGCATCCTCAATCCCTATACTCAGATTTTTTTTCCAAACCATTTGTTTAATTTGGGCATGTATAAGATTTCTAGTACTTACGGTAGTACTTACTTACTGTGTGATACTTTATGTATAACTAAATTATTTAAATTTCTAATGATATTTTTCTTTATTTTATTAAATTTGTTGCATTAAAAGATGAATGTAATATTTTATATTTATTTATTATAAAAATTCTTTCTAAAGAGGACGGATTATTAGGGGTGTTCAATTCGGTCGGTTCGGTTCGGTTCAAACCAAACCGAATAATACAAAACCGAACTAAACCAAACCGAATAAGATTTGGACCGAATCGAACTAAATCAAGACTGAATAAATCAAATTTATTTTGGTTTATTCGGTTAAACCGAATTAGAATGGAATATAAATAATTTTAAATCAAAACTAAAAAATTTTAAACAAAAAATAACTATATTAACTAATAAAACCATGTACTTAAGTTTAAGTATTATAAATTAACAAAATTAGCAATAAAACCTATTAGTTTGATCGGTTCGATTTATCCGGATTTTTGATAACCCACAACCTAATCGAACCGGCTTATCCAAACAACTCAAATATCATAACTGAACCGAATTGACCAAAGAACCAAACCGAAAAATTGAAATTGGCCGGTTCTGCTCTATAACCGAATAAACCGAACCAAATAAACAGCCTTGTGAATTACTAATTCATGATTTTGAGCATTGCACGTGTTTACACTTAAGGCATGCGATTGTAACCAAAATTTTATATACTCAAACCGACACCACTAATGATATAAAATATCATCATTCACCAGGATCCGTAGGCACTACTTCTGCCAATGGACATGGCATTGAACACCAAAAATACCCAACAAACTTGGACCATGATGAACTAGGTCTATCTATGATCGGCCAAATTCATATCTATATTTTAGTATCATATTTACTTTCTTTGTATCTTATTTTCAACACTAATGTTACAAGGACAACACATAGGCTTGGATCGAATCATCGATATTTACTTAAATTGGGCAGTCATGATGGCTTGCTAGAGTCCGCTCATGATTTATAATCAGTTGTGGTTATTGCCAATATTAAGTAAACCTATAGGGTCACACACAAAGAACAACTGTTGAAATGTACACAGAAAATCATAACTTATGTGAAGTTATATAAAATGTTATATAGTTATTGCCACATATAATCCTACATCTTATATGATAAGATGTGTTACACATATGGTTACATAGTAACTAAGTAGGATTAAATGAACAAAGGCTCATCTTTGAAAATGTGGACTATATATACCCAAAAGGCTTTCAGATTTCAGTCGATGCCATTCATAATTTTTATTCCATTTTGTTAGACAAAAGAGAGAAAGAGAAAAGAGAGAAAATTCGGAATTTCTCTTTGGAATTTTCTGTGATTCAAAATGTGAAGAACGGAGACTAGCATATCCTTTGTTCATCCGTTTAAAGGGGTTGTTCCGTGTGGATACCGATAGAGGACGAAACGATTTGTGACGTCTTATTGATTCGGTTGAACTTATGAAAGTCATTTTGGAGAATCGATTGGATTGAGAATCAAATTAGTTGTGAGTCGTTTCGGTTGGAGAAGCGATTGGAGACGATTTTAAACGAACGGGTGTGTGTGGTGGAAATCTGTAATCGTACAAAAGGAGAAGAAAGACTCTACCGCTTCAAATTCGAGATCAGATCAATTCTCGATCCGATAGGTTTGAACTTTAAGTTCTTGTTTTTCTTTGACTTAATCGTATTTCACTGATCCATTTCTTATGGTTTTCTTGAATTTCTTAAATTCTTGAATGTGTTGAATCTTGAATCCACTTCCGCTGCGCCAAGAATGCTCAAGAAATCCCAACAAGTACTACGTGTAGATCGTGCGCTTGCGATCGAAACTGAGTAATTTAAGATAATTTGAAAAGCTATTTTATTATATATCCTCACAACACACGCCGTTGCCGGGGAGGCAAGTTAGATAATTTTAGATTCTTGTGGGATCAGATATTTATCTTTCTATTTTTATTTTTATTTTCCTTTTATTTTTTATTTTTTCAGGAGAGGACGCTGGCCGAATCAGCATTCAGATACCCGCTACGAAGCAGGACGAGCAAACCTACGTGGAGATTTTCTAGTTTAGTGTGTGATTCCATCACCAAAAGTACTCTACAGACGGCCGCAGAAGGAGATTTTCTAGGAAAGGTTCCAGATGAAGGGTTCGCGGTAATCGAGAGTGTGGCAAGCAACTCTTGAGTGGGAGAGAGAGCATCCAAACCAAAGGGAGTTTACGAAGTAGACACATTCACATCCATGGAGGACCATATGGACGCCTTGACGAAGCGAGTGGAGAAGTTAGTTTCATCACCGATCTTCAAAGAAAATACAACTCAAGAGGCAATTGCTCAGGTGAACAGTTCTAGTTTAGTATGTGATTTATGTGGGAATTTAGGACACACTAGGAATGATTGTATGGCACATGCACAACTTTTTGATGGTGATCAAGTAGAAACCTGTAATGCAATAGGGATCAATTAAAACCTAGGTATTACTTATAACCCCAATTGAAGAAGTCACCCTAATTTACAGTGGAGAACCAACTAACCCATACAACCTCAGAGCAACAATGACAACAACAATAATAGTAACAATTATAATAATATCAGCCGCAACAACTCTGACAACTAGAATAATAATAGGCCATATTTCTATCAAATGATATTCCAATTTATGAAAGACCAAACTAGGATTAATAATGAACTAACCCATAGGGCCGAAAAAATAGAAAATTCTTTGAGTGCTTTAACAGTTAAGATGGATTCTTTGGTGGCGAACAACAAGACGCTGGAGAGCCAAATCGCACAACACTCAAGTGATGCGTTCAAGCAAGAAGGGAAATTTCCGAGGCAACCTTAAAACCCAATGGAGCAAGTGAAGTCGATCTAAACAAGGAGCGGTTTAAGGAGGAGGACCCAAAGATGCCCGAAGAGACCGATAACTCGGTCTTGAAGAAGAAGAAACCCGAAGAAAAGGAAATCCCACCAAGCGTACAAGCCGAGAAACCAAAGCCACCACCTTCCGAGACCAAAACCGCCCAATTGGATATCCTTCCAGAATTTATACCAAAGGACAAATACGTATCACCACCGCCTTACCAACTACCCATACCGTACCCTCAACGACTTAATAACCTGAAGAACGAGAAACAATTTCGAAACTTCGCCGAGATTCTCATGAAGCTACATGTCACTAAACCCTTCGCCGACGTGATGACTCAGATGCCCTCGTACTCCAAATTCCTAAAGGATATTCTATCGAACAAGAGGAAGCCATAAGAATGCAGTCGAGTAGCACTTAGGGAGAAATGTAGTGCACTAATCCAGAATAACTGTAAGAGTCTAGTGCATTAACTGGCACAGCGCAATCTTCAGGTTCATACCATATTGTTCTGAAAAAGACTTAAGTTTGATTGGTTCTAGTAGTTAATGCACTAGTCTATTTAAGTAATAAAATTTCACAGTCACAAGTAAAGATGGGACTAATCACTATCCTCCCTTACGTTCCGGTCCGGGATGTTACAAAGTTGATGATTAGAATGAAGATAGTAAATCCTAATTGGCTGCTGGAGAGGGAATAACACATCAAGAGGAAAATCCTAGTTCTCTTAAATAGAAATGATAAATATTTTCATTATTTATGTTTGGTTGTGTTGATTTTTGGAGAAGAAGCTCCATCTTGGGAGTGAACGTAGATGAGATGAAGGGAACAAAGAGATGAACTTTGATATGCGGCGGCTGAGACGGAAATGGATCAAAACGGAATACCTATACAGTGCTTGCCATTTATACTAAAAATACTCTAGAATATTTTCCAATGCAAAAGTGTAGAATTTAGTCCCAAATGGAAATTATATATTATATGTTTGTATAAAGATATTATAGTATTTGTGAATTCAAATTCCTAATTTCAGATTTCAACAAGAACTACATAACAATATACTTTATTCTGTCAAATGAAATAGTTGAAAAGTTATTATTCAATCTGAAATAAATTATTTAGACTCATACAAAATTCTTAAATACTAGAACTTTCACAAGAAAATACTTATAAAACTTTATATAGTTCAATGTTGTACTAGAAATCTTATTTTATCAAATTTTATCAAAATGACGAAAATACTCCTAATTCATAAGTACGAAATTTCGATATTTGACACAATCTAATACTAACAAAATCTAGACTTTAAAAGCCGACTTCTTAAAACCCACAACTAAAATCAAGAAACACAATTTAAAACATACACAAAGGATTAGAAATCTTGAATAATATCGATCCAAGATTTGATATTTTACATCACTCCTCCCTTAAAAGATGTTTAGTCCTCTAAACTTAAAGTAGTTTAATTGCATTCAAAACTTCCCCACAACATGATCACATCCTCTTCAGAAACATCAAATCTAGAAGATACTGATCAGTATTCTTAAATCATGGACGCTTTGGTTATGCAACACCATAAAGAGCGAAACTAAGACCAAGTTGACTATTCTCTCTTGAGTCTACTACTCAACAAAGGGTGGCTGAAATTAAAGATACATCACTCTTTGTGAAAATAATTCCAGTGATACGACGTGTGAAGTAGCATCAGACGTTCGACACCAAAACTCCAATTTTTATGACTTCATATTTCTCAATCACTTGAGTTACCCAATTCTCTCAAACAAGCTTAATAAAGTACAAAATAATTAATCAGATTGAAACCGAGCATGTTACACCCCGACTCCAATTTCGATCTGAGATGTAACGGCCGTATATCCTTAAGGGTATATGACGCTAAAAATCTTATTACCCAGCGGAAAAATACAAGGAATATAAATAAATTAAGTATCTATAGATTTATTTATTACATTAATTTCTTATATTTATTTTGTTGTCTCGATATGACGACGCTCAACCCAGTACTCCCAAATAACTGAACCTGAAATCTGGAGAAATGAAAAAAAGGGGGTGAGCACAACAACTCAGTAAGGATATATTTCGCATACGTTAAAAATAATATTAATTTTAGTAAATAAATAATTGAATAACTCATAATAAATATAACTATATTTAAAATCATATATATTGGGATATTGATTTATTATTCCATTTCACGCATACACATTAGATCATGTTCCGTGGCATCGAGTACGCAAACACATACAAGACTTTCTGAGCTCGTTATTGGGTGATTCGGCGGCCCTACCTTCCACCTACTAAGTACGGCCTATCACCTTGATCATAACCAGTGGCCTTGGCTTCCACCTACCAAGTACGGCTAGATTGACCTTAACTATTTCATTTTTCTCAACATCACATCTTTATCCCATAAAATAATTATTTCTCAAAAATATAGTATTGTTATTATAAAATATTTTATTTTCATAAATAATAAGATATTCGGTACGAGAAATGTAAGCTCAAATAAAAATATAATTCATATTATTAATATTTATTAATAGTAAAATAAGTTAAAAAATATAAATGTATTTGAAAGCAAAATCCTTATCTCAATATGATATGACCTATGTCTTTCCTTGAATGACACGCACCAACCACTGATAGATGTAGAATAAATTTATTTTTGTTTAACAAGAGTTTATGTATGCCAAGAATATGGAAGAATGAATGTCCCTGGCTCAATGCAAGATGACTTATTTATAGAGTGAAATACTTATTTCTCAAGTTTACCCGTAATAAATATTTTATTTCTGTTGCATGAATGAATTTTATTAGAATGACACAAGCCGTCCATTATTTAGGAGTTATCAGGTCTATTTAATATTAGGAAAAATGAAACGGTCTGATTAAGCTTCACAAATCGGTAACTTCATTCCATTCTTTACTTTCATGCATATAACCTCCTTGGACCAGTATAAATATTGGTTGTAAATTGTAATATTACACTGCTTTTCTTGATCAAATAACTTATGGTAATTAATATGGATTAATTTTCTTGATTGAAAATACATAATTTTAGAAAATATTTAATTTTTAAATCTGTAAAAATTATTATTTTAGAAAATTACCAAAATACCCTTAAATATGAAATTCAAAATTTTCGGGATATAACAGATCAAATGTCCAGGTCTCCTTGGTGACTACACTGGTCTAAACAGATGACTTGTAGTCGAGGATTCCCTCTTTCACATTGAAGACTATCTTTAACATTCTTGCATATTTGCCTGTCGATTGCTAATCCAGACGGGTTGTTGAAGTGAATATTTAGGCCTTCCAAATTGTATGAGAGGTTCGAACAGTCTGAACCGTCAAAACCAGGACACTCTTCAATTTTTCAAGATTCCACGTTTCCCACTGCGTTACGCTGATAATACAAGAAATGTAGCAACAAAAATAATAGACATAACTACTCCTCAAGTAGACTCTAAGAATGTCCATTCGGATCCACACGGTAAGTCCTCTTAAAAGTGACCTTAACTAACTTCTCTCAAAAGCGACCTTAGCGTTAATTGGTTACTAGAAGATGTTTGACGTTCTTCATACAAACAGGTTCAAGAGTTCGCTTATGGATCCAAATGGTTTCACACACATCACATGACAATATTTATAATTTATCTCAAACTGTGAGATTCTCTTGCACATTAATTTGTAGAAACATAGTTGACACATTGAAGATGACCTATCACAATGCGCTAATCCGAAGAAAGTAGCAAATCATTAATAATTCTGCTGTTCACTCGTCGAATCCTTACTAGCTTAGGAGCACATAAAACACTAACACACTTCTCATATGAACCAATCTGTTGTCTCCGTGTGACCACCAATCTGTCTATTCCTGGGGATATAAAGCTATGACTACTAACAAGGATCCTGGGTCACAAAAAAAATCATAAGGAAATCTCATCCACAAAAGGAGAAAGATCTCAAACGCGTAAACAAATAACTCGCCGGCTTGAGCTAAGCCAAGTAACACCTTAACACTTCAAGTCAAACTCTTATAATAGGGCGATGCAACTTAATTCAATCTAGTTCCAATAGAGTTCAACGGAATTACCTCCGAGTAAACTGATTTTGATACCAATTGAAGAGGTGTGAACTTGCAGGCACTAAAAACGCATTCCAACAAAAGCAATGGCATTGCTATTCGCATTCGACATGTTTCACTTACCATAAAAGTGATCTTCTAATTAGGAGTTGGATTTGGTCTGAGATTTCTTTGGTCAACAGACGACCGCCATCAAGGATTATCCTAGGTTGCATCTTGGGTTAGACCGCCACAAACTATCCCTTACGGTGCCACAAGAGTTATCACGATCCATTTGTACATCAGGTGGCATTGTCGCTCGCTCAATAATGCAAAATGCTTATGAAAAATTCACCTTGTACATATCATTTAGGACAAGGGGTTGAACAAACTTGCTTATTGATGAAAGATCTCGTGAACCGAATTGACTTATTAAAGATCCCCTGCACGGATGTTGCGCTTTGTGACTTAGACTATGTTAATCATCATTTTCCAGTTTAAAACATCAAGTTATGTTATGAAACTCTTGAGAGAACTCAATCCATAGCCTTCCCTGATATAATATCCATTTCATAGGTGCACTCTACTCTTCTATTATCAACATTATTAAGTCTTGGTTCACAAAGATTGTATTATACAAATTTTTCCGGCAAAGAAACTTGGTACGATTGTTTCTCACAGAGGCTGACAGGAGTGCTTCTGATTGAACAGCCGTTGATACCAATTGAAGAACTATCGATTTACAGAAATTAGGATTTTTCCCCTTAGAGGACGACACACTTTACTTGCGATGAAGTTTTTCTTTTGACTAGGAGTTAGGGTTTGGTTTCCGAGTCTGCATACAACCGCTAAGTCGGAGGGTCTTAGCGATGCTTTGCTTAGACCACAACACAATCCTTCCCTACTCCAAAAGCATCTTGATCTCATTCGTAACATCAGATCGTGCAATACACTTACTCAATTTATACGAAATACTTAGCATATCATCTACTACCTAACTCTTGGGATTAGGGCACTCAGCAACTCCCTCACTGTTGGCATCCTTCGCAGACACAACACATGTTGTGGACCAAGTCAACTTGCTAAAATTTGCGACATTCCAACTCATGGACTAATCCCCTTGATAGGGACAAATTAATCCTCATGACCCTATACAGATGACTTGGGAACATACACACAAATTGTTGTAAGAGCCTAGTGCATTAACCGGTTCAGCCCAACCTTCAGGTCCACACCATATTGTCTTGAAAAAGGCTTAAGCTTGTTTGATGCTAGTAGTTAATGCACTAACCTATTTAAGTAACACAATTTCACATTCACAAGTGAAGGTGAGACTAATCACTAGCCCCCTTACGTTCTGGTCCGGGGTGTTACAAACTCCCTCACTTAAATTCTGACGTTCTCGTCAGAACTCACAGATGGCCAATCGCATCCTAGTACACATCCGTGCGCACCGCCATATGATAGTACTTCAGGTCTCTGTCAACCAATACATATGCGTATGCGACCGCACGATAGTACCCTCATGATCGAACTACTCTGATACCATATAAGCTGTCACACCCAATACCAAAACGGAATTCCCGACTTTGGATCGAGTGTGGCAACCCGCCACATATCTTGTATGTCAGGCCTCACAATGGTTATCAAAAACTCAAATGTTTAATACAGATAAATAGGAATCACGGAATAAAATAAATATTACAACCCTTTTTCTTTGTTGTGATTATTTGTTCATTTGGAGACCATCGCATCTCGATTTGTGTATGCTTCCGCATATTTGTAAAGCGTACACACGAGACGCGATGGTCTCCAAATGAACAAATAATCACAACAAAGAAAAATGGTTGTAATATTTATTTTATTCCGTGATTCTTATTTATTTGTATTAAACATTTGAGTTTTTGATAACCATTGTGAGGCCTGACATACAAGGTATGTGGCGGGTTGCCACACTCGATCCAAAGTCGAGATTTCTGTTTTGATTTTGTGTGTGACAATAACCTACCGCCAAAACTCAAAGACCCTGGATGTTTCGTGATCCTGTGCTATATCGGGAACAAGAAGTTCAACAAGATCCTGTGCTACTTAGGAGCAAGCGTAAGCTTAATGCCAAATTCCGTTTACTCGACACTCGACTTTGGTGATCTAAAAGAAATGGGATGACAATCCAGTTAGCTGACCGAACCGTTTGGTACCCTCTTGGAGTGATCGAAGACGTACTGATAAGGACGGGAAATTCAATATCCCAGTCGACTTTGTGGTAGTTGAGGTCGAAGAAGATTAGTAGATACCAGTGTTTCTCGGTCGACCATTCTTAGCCACGGCCAGAATAGTGATCGACATAAGAAGCGGGGCTTTAACATTAAGTGTGGGGGAAAAAGAAAATGGAATTCGACCTCAACCAGGCGGTTACAGTCCCCAACCTAGAGGAGCCATACGTCGAGGACGACAACGACCCTAGACTAACGATCGAAGAGTACTCTCGCCTGAACGATAATCGCCCAATATCGGAATGCCCTGAAGAGAACGGAGCAATTGAGGTCAACTGGTTAGAGAGAGCAATTCGAACCATTGATAGAAAAGAGAGGGAAGAAACAAAGCCACCCGACCCTGCTAAGATGATGGAGGACCGCAAACCTGATCTGAAACAACTTTCGCCGAGCTTAAGATACGAATTCCCCAACGACCAAAAGATATACCCCATTATTATTAACATAAAACTGGACCCGGTTTAGACAAGGAGATTGCCCGACGAGTTGAGAAAATACCGGAAGGTAATAGAATATGGGGCAGAGATATCTGGGGGATCAACAATAAAATTTGTATGCACCGAATTTATGTAGAAGACGATCATAAGCCTATGGTGGAGCCGCAAAGAAGACTGAACCCGAACATGAAGGAGGTGGTAAAGAGGAAGCTCCAGAAGCTCCTAAAAGGGATAATATATCCCATATTGAACAGCAAGTGGGTAATCCCGGTGCACGTGGTGCCCAAGAAAGGAGGGACAACATTCACAAGAAATGAAGATGCAAAACTCATATCCATGCGAGCAGCTACTGGAAAGAGGATGTGCATCGATTACCGTCGCTTCCAAGAAAGACTACTTCCTGCTTGTAATGTGTATTTTTTATACACATTTTTTAGGGTTTTATCATATAAAAGTTACCCTTAAATCATATAAAATGTATGAAAAATGCTTAAAATACATAAAATTCATTTTTAAATATCTTAATACACTTTTGTGTGATTTTTCAGGCAAATAGACCAATAAAATGATTTATGTTAGAAGCGGAATTGAGTCCTAATATTTGGTGAAATGATGCATGAGGTAGTTTTTAAGACTGCCTACAAGTTGGTTTCGATAGTGGATGTTGATAATTTGAATTTGAGCTAAAAACGCAATGCTGGTCAGAACTGTTCGAAAATTAGTTGAGCTAGGTTTTTTTTTTATCATAACTTGAGATTTCTTTGATGGTTTTAGTCCATCCAAATATATGTAGATTCGTGAGAACAAGGAGAAGAGATGTGAGGTGTAAATTCATGTTCAGAAGCAGTGAATCACAAGTTTGAGGTGATTATTTGCAGAGAAACGGAAAGACAGAAGCTGAAAATGGGATAAGTTGTAGCTGTTTCGAGGATCATAAATGCTTGGTTATTGATTCAGCCTTCACTTGGTGAAAATCGAAAACTCATTAGTCAAAATCATACTCCGAATTATTTTCGAATCAAATTGAGACCTCAAATACCTTTCTACTACCTCATACAAACTCTTTGAATTAAGAAAACACCACATAATTTGAGAAATTTGAGCCAATTAGATTTGAGTAAAATTTGACTGTTAAAACTGGAATTTCGTCGAACAGTTTACTGGTATGATTTCAAATTCAAATATCTCATTCATTTCTTCAGCATTTTTTGTATTCTTGGTATCCATAGGGAGATAGAAGAAGATAATAGAGTTGATTTTGTGCAAAAATGATGTTTGTGGAGTAAATGTTAGGCTCGAGAGGTTTCAGCTCGAATTGGGTTATTTCAGTAAAAACATATTTGAATTTCATCGAACACATGATTCAAACTCGATTTTCTCCGTCAATTCTTGATCATTTTCTTATTTATTTATATCCATAGAAAGAGGGGAACAAGGGGAAGAGAATGATGTTAACATTTTATCAAACAGAATTTGTGCAGCAAATAGTGAGCTCGAGAAAACGGCAGCTCAAAATTGATGATTTTGGGGATGAACAGTTATTTTTGCGTTTTCCGGCGAATGCTGGCATTTCTTGCTCCGATGGACCTTATAGGCAGGTCAGTCTCATCAAGACGAGTAATTTGACATTAAGCATGTCCAATTATGAGAATTTCGAAACTTTCGTGATTTTTCGAACGGGATTTGACTAACTGTTAACTTTGACCAGTTTAACCAGGTTTGACCAGTCTTTTCTGGGAGTTCTAGAAGCGTTTTGATTGAGAGGCTTGTACCGTTGGATTCTCTCATCGAGATCTTCATTTTGGTATCTCATTTGACCCATTTAGGAAAAACTGACTTTTAGTCAACTCAACGATTTTTCGGGATTGAATTTTTGTTTTTTTGTTGATTTTTGTGGTTTTGCTCGGATGATTGGTTGGAAAGGAGGTTTGAGAGGGGTGTGTAGGTTTTTTGTGGAGATTTGTGGAGAATTCAGCCATTCTTGTCCCTAAATTTACAAATCGACACTTCCTTTGGAGTTGACTTTTCACCGAAGTTCAACATCTCTTTAAGGACTGTGAATTCTCTACAAATACTTGGCAATTACTGCTCAATTGAAAAGGTATTCCAAAGTCTCCGCAACGCAAACAAAAAAAATCGGAATACAATCTTTGCACTTAGATTCTTCTTTCACATTTAGAAAGAAAGATGCAATCGAATCTTCACAAACGAGTACTGTAATGAGCCATCACTAGTAGCTATCATTCAAGAAGAAATCGATTTTTGGGGCAAAATTTAATTACTTCTTGTATAAAATGTTATCTCTCTATTTTTTCACTTCTTCTTTTCATTGTTCTTTTTTACTTTCTATCTTTTGTTCATTGCTTCTTCCTTTCTTTTTTCATTCATCTTTACTTGTAAATATTTTTTGTAAATACTCTTTCCTATCAATATACATGGATGTAGAATTTTGAGCTTACTACTTAAAATAAATAAATAAAATAAAAAAGTGAGATAACTCGTTATCCCTTAGAAAAAGTTATCCCAACCTTATGCCTGCCAAACAGAGCCTCGGAGCGTAACCCCTCCCAAGTCCCATGCCCACATCGCTCTTTCCGACACAGAATCTCCTTTCTCTCTAGTCTCTTCTCAAATCCTCTCTTTCTCTAGCTCGACAGGACCGAATTAATTATGTCAGATCGCGCCGCTGAACACGCCGGAACCCTAGTAACTCGCTTGGCGCGCCACGTCAATCGCAAGCTCTCCGACGTCCTCACTCTCATCCTAAACCACAAGGCACGCACTCATTCTCTCATTAATTTTTCATTTCCCAGTTCTAATTTCCACTCTTCTTTTATCAGAATGCGAGCTCAATTGGTGCGGTTGCTGGGTTCGCGATTGCGGTGGTGTTCGCTTGGAAGGTCTTCAAGCCTTCTTCCCAGCGGAGACCGAGACCGAAGAGAAGGGGGACTGATGGACGGCCCGGAGGACACGTGGCAGGCCCTGATTCGGCTGATTTGAATGATTTTGGATCGATTCAATCCCTACCACAGGTAGGAAGAATTTAATTTGGGTTGCCATTAGTCAAATTTTATACTTTTCTTTGCAAGTTTTTTTCAGAAGGAAAATTATTTCGGTCTGATAATTGTATCATGTAATGGGGATTGTGCATTTTTTTTGTTTTTCTGGACCGTTTTTGTACTTACTATACCTTTTGTGTCAAATACAAGCATTAACATTGACACAAAATAATTTATTGATAAAACATATATTGGAAATAGATTATACATGAAAATGTTATATATTGAGTAATTTAAGTAACATTTTTTTTAATTTCTGATGCTTGGATTGAAAAGCTTGCGCTTGGAGAGATTGTGAAGAGGAAGCTTGGAGGCTGCCGCAAAGTATGTTTATATTTGAATTTTAATAATTGTAAGGTCTTAAGTGCAAAAATGGTAATCTAATTATTCCCCTTAATTCAATCTTTGAAATACAGATGACATGCCAGTTGCTTGGTGTAATTCTAGAGGAGAAAAGTCCTGAGGAATTGCAGGTACTTTTTCACATACGCCCTCTTAATTTTTGTATTTTTTCACATATGCCCTCTTAATTTTTTTAATTTTGTAGAAACATGCTACTGTTAGGGAATCTGTGGTAAAAGTGCTATTTGAGCTGACTAAACGTGTTGATTTGTATTTAATGGAGACTGTTCTTGATGATGAGACTGAGGTATGAGAATCATTTTAGTTTATTATAAGATCAGATTCATAATTAATTTTATAGATTAGGTTTTTTTGTTATTTTTATGAATAGTTGAAAAAATGTGCATCTTTTTTCAGAAAAGAGTTCTTAATGCTTTGGAGACTGCTGGTATTTTCAGGACAGGTGGTGTTGTGAAGGAAAAGGTAAAGTAAATTGGTTTTCTTTTACGTTTTTAATACATAAATAATTGTTTATTTTGACATTACTGCAATCCTTTTTGTTATTTTTTTTTTGTTTTTTTAGGTTTTGTTTTGTAGCACTGAAATTGGGCGAACGTCGTTTGTGAGACAATTAGAGTCAGATTTACACGTGGACTCAGACCTCAATATAATCTCTCAATTATCTGTATATTTTCTCTTTACTATCTTTTTTATCGTTCTTTTTTGAAATTCTTTCTATGTTATATTTATTGGTTTTGTGTGTAATTTTATCAGAGGTTTATTGGCCGCCAGCTGTACATCTCGCCAATGGAAGAGGGGCAAATTGGTCCAAATATTTTCACATCTACAAGTTTGGAGCACTTCTTTTCTTAACTTTGAAATAATGGAATTAATTCATTTGTCATCTCGAATTTTCCATTGTCTTTTTCTTCCTTTTTTTTTCCTTTTTTTGAACTTGATTTTCTTCGGGATCTGCTATCTATGATATTTCGTAATTAATATGTATACATATAGAATGACTGAAGTACTCAATTATGTATCCGACTTTTCATATTAGACTTAGCACTCACTGAATATGCATTGAATATACATCAAAATATGTGTTATACATACAAGCAGCGATCTTCACATACTTCAACGAGAAATAACTCAAATGAATGGCATGAATGTTGATGTATATTTAATAGATGATAAATCATAAGTACAAAAGTTCAAATACTTAATGAAGTTTTTTTCTGCTATGATGGAGGAATGATCATCCTAACGCATTTTATATATATTATTCTTTCGTAATGCCAAATGCAATTAGAATTCATTTTAATGTAAATAAACAAGGTGTTTATTTTATTTTCCTTCAATTTTTTGCAATTTTAAGCACCTCACCTTATTTATCTTGAGATCTCTTCAATGCTAAGCACTCGGCTGCCCAAGTCAACTATATTGAACTGACAATGGGTAATTCTACAAATGTTGAAACATGGCGCTTAGGATCTTACAAAATCCAATAATCTTTATTTGGGTTAACAAGACTTCCATTTGGTCTGCTAATATGTGTCCTTACTATTCTAAGTTTGGTTGAATTACATTTCAAAATGCAAATAAACGTTCACCACTGGTAGATCAATCTTGAGATACAAGAAGTTGAGATTCAAACTCATCAATTACATTAGAGTATTTTTCTTTCTTTCCTTATAAAAGTATCCTCACTTGAGGGACTTCCAAAAAAAAAAAGAAAAAAAATACTTCATGTAGGTATAACCAGCTTTTGTGGTGGAATATCATGCCTAATGTACCGGTCCGGTCCTCTATCTTTCACATTGCACAAAAATTATCCGAAGCCCTTTATTGTTCTTTGATAGCCTACGGAATCCTTGAAGACTACTCTACAACGGTCGTATAATCTTATCTTAAGAGAGTCTGGTTTCTGACATAACTTTCAGTCCTGCACCCTACTTGTAATTATTGGTCCCATACACCACAAATTACTAAACCAACAAAATAGATAAAAGAGAATTCAATTAACAATCAAAAACTCAAAAATTCAATTTTTCGGTACAATCAAGTTTTGGGCGACTACAGCTAAACAAGAGCAAGGAAATTGCATAAATCATAACACGGTATGATATTTTGAAAATGCTCAAATTTCAATGAAAATACTACACTTAAACTTAGAAAACTAATTTTTTTAAAAAGTTATGGTAAATCAATGATTCAAACTTTCGATGAAAAAATTGGGGCGATGTGGCTCATGAAAATGTCTAATGATGGATGGCGAAAAAGTTGAGCGTGAGGTTGATTCTCTAGTGCTTGTAATTCTCAATTTTGAAAGAGTTTCAGGGTCTTCAAGCAAATTTCTTAAAATGGGTCAAAGATAGTTGTCTGGGGTCCCACAAAAATGGGAAGTGGTGAACAGGTCTGGATAATGATTTGCAATTTCATAAGAAAGGGGTCAGTTTAATGTAGAAATTTAAAATGAAATGCTATACGTGATTTTTTCAGATTTGCAAGGATGATTGTACCTCAAACTGCCCCTAAATTAAATTAATATTTTTGCATTACTTTAGTCAACAATAAAAAAAATTATAGAACTAATAATATCTATCACTCCTATGCCACCTCGCAATTTACCTTCTGTGATGTTCCCTTCCAATTATATTTTTGTGTTTTTGTAATGGGTTTTATAACTTTTATTCATATGCCCTCGTTAAAGTGGAGGAACACCTTAGTTATGAACTTCGCTAAATAGCCGTTGTATTATGTGAAATTGAAAAAAATCCCTGCAATATTGTCAAAATTGCAAAAAAAAAAAAATTGTGATTGGTCATCTCATAACTCATAAGCTACTGGTAGCTTTTGCCTAGTCTGATCATTTGGAAAAACACTTTTAAAAGTTGAATTAATAGCTCTTTTTTTTAATTAATTAACATCAAAATAAAAAAATTAATTAATGTCTCTCGTCAAACCTTCATTCACTTCCATAAAATTTAGGTTTATTTCTAAGAGATGATGATCAAGTTTAAAAAAATGTTAGTTCAAACAAGAGATAGAAAGAGATGTCAATTAATTTTTAAGATTTTTCTTCAGATAACAAAAATATGTAATTTAATGATGCTAGCTCAAGCATTAAGAGACCTGAACTTTGGAGAGATTCTAAATTCAAGTCTATGCTAACTCAATTTTCTATAGTACATTGTACATATTTAATAAAATTTTGTTGGTTTTTTAGCGATATTCAACAATTGTAGTTCTTTCCAATTTCGTCATAATACAAGGACTATTAATAAAATTTTCCCTCATCATAGGGGTTTTTTCTGCAATTTAGACGACAAGGGCCTTGGCGAAATTTTCATTCTTTTTGCCCTTTTTCATTCTTCGGAGAGTAAGGGCGGGAGACCCCATCGATTAAGAACTTTCTAAATGGACGTGGTCCACAACTAACAACCATCTAGAATACAAATATTCATTTAATATCCAGACGTGGCATATTCTTCTGTTTTGGCTCATCATGAACCTGCTCCACCTTACAATGCTCCTAATTCAACCCAAAAACGCAGAAGAAAAAGTAAACCAACAAAAAAGTTAAACGATCAAATCAAAGAAAGAAACCCACGATCAAAGAAATAATCAATCAATGGCGGATGATCAGATACTTCCTTCTACATCAGAACCCGAAATAAACGAGGAAGATCAAGAAGAAGAAGAATATCATGAACATGAACAGAACAGCGCTAGCGTTAGTAACAATGGAAATAGAGATAGGAATAGAGATGAAGATGAGATAGAGAGGAGAATCGAGATGCTTGAGGAGGACCAAGAGTCGATTCAATCAAGGATGAGCTTCAGAGAACGGACGTCAAGACGACTGAGCCGCAGCGTGCTCATTCTTTCTCTCAATCTAGAGGTTTTCTGTTTTAACGCTTTTAATTGAAGAAAAAAGATTCTGAAATTGATGTATGTTGATTTAATTGCGGGAAAAAGAACTGTGGTTTATGTGTGTGTTTTGAGGAGCTTACTGATTATAAATTTTGCTTTAATGTTATTTGAACTTAGGGTAATGCTTAAGCATCAATTAGCTATCTAATGAATAACAAGTAGTACAAAAATCGGAGAAATTAATTTGTGATACTATATAATTTTGTTTATCTAGAAGAGGGGTTTATTGATTTTTCATTGAATTGTTGAATTTTCTAGTTTATTGCGGGGATTTATGCATATTTGAGGATCCGGCCAAGGAATCTTGGATGGAAAGCAAGACTAATTAGGGTTTTACCTCTGTTCCTAATTCCTGCTCTAGCTACTCTTTTCAGCTCTTTCCTCTGTCGCTTCACCATCATCCGTAAAATTTCTTTAAATTCTCAGAAAAAAACTCTTAATTTTTTAAGGAGGATAATTAAATTTGCTTAATCATCTTTGCTTAATCATCTTTTTTTTTTTTTTTTTTTTTTTTTTTTTTCTGTTTGTAGTAAATCTTAGGGACAGAAAAACACTTGAAAAGGTCCGGAAAGAACGTCTAGCAAAGATTCAGGAGCTGGCCCAAAGTCAATTTCAGGTTCTTTTTTGTATTTAATTCAAATTCTTGACAAAAATCAGAAATATTAACAATAAATAAAGGAAGAAAGAGAGAGGCAGGATTAACGCAAACTGTAGCATGATAATTTCACATGTTCTAAACCATTTTTTTCAATTGGAGCAAGGTGTTACGATAAAACAAAATACAGATTTACTCGTTATAAATAAATTAAATTCTTTGCAAATGCAGAATTATTATGGCGAAAGTTCTTCAATAGCATCTACTTCCAGATCAAACCTTCCGGAAGCTT
Organism: Juncus effusus; assembly: GCA_027726005.1. Lineage (NCBI taxonomy): Eukaryota > Viridiplantae > Streptophyta > Magnoliopsida > Poales > Juncaceae > Juncus > Juncus effusus. The sequence continues at coordinate 2,639,144 of CM050906.1, read as the reverse complement.
CTACATCAATCTATCACACAGATTTCGATGCACATGAACATTTCGAAAAACGTGAAAAGAGCAAAAAGAAGCCTAAATGCTTGGTTATATGCTCCAATTGCCGCATGCATAATGGTCAGTAAAACTAAAAAACAATATTTTTCAACAATAAAATACTTCACATTTTGTTCTAACAATAATTTTCTTTTATTATCAGGATTTGCGAGCAAAGAAGCGCTTCAATTTGTATCGTACACCTGTTCACACTGCAAGGCATTTAACGGGCACGATAACACAACTAACTCTTCCTCTGCAATTCAATCCCCGCAATCCATCCCCTACAATTCGCCGTACAATGAAAATGAAACTGCTTTACCGAGAGGTATTTTCATAGAAGAATTAACTCCGAGTCAGGAAACAACGGATCCTGAAATGGACCCTCCAGTTATGATCATTCGCGAGTCACCTTCTGTAACTGGAAATACAGAATTATTAAATATGGAGTTTCCAGTTGTGGTTAATGAAATGCCTAGAGGTCTTTTAATAGAGGAAATAACGCAAAATCGGGAAATAAATGAGCCTGAACTGGACTCTCCAGTGATTTTTAAAGAAGGATTAAGTGGTTCTGATGAAATGCTAAGAGGTCTTATGATACAAGAAATAACCGAAAATCGAGAAATAAATGAACATGAACTGGATCCTCCATTGATTTTTCAAGAATCTTCACCTTCTGTAACTGGTGAAGGTCCAGTTATAGAAGAATTAACTCCAAATCAAGAGATAATGAGCCGTGAAATGGAGCCTCCTGTTATGTTTGTGCAAGTTTCGCCTTCTGTAACTGGCGAAGAAGAATTATCAAGGGAAATTGAAAATGAAATTAGCCAAATGGACCCTCAAGTTAGTACAGTCAGTGATGATGTCAAGATTATGAACGATGATGTCACCTCAGTTACTGTTCAAGAACTGCCTTTAGAAACTCGAGAGTTGAGTCGAAGCATGGAAAATGTGACTATTGTGACATATCCAGATACGGATGCTGATGTCACCCCTGTAACCCTTAATAGGGTTACATTTCATGACTCTTTGACCGAGTCAAACGAAATAGTTACTGAAACTCATGGTAATAATAGTCAGAGTGATTCCGAAGGTGAGTCAACGAATGGTTGGAGGTCTGTCAGTTCAGGTCAATTTGGCGAAAATGAAATTAGGGTTACAGAAGTACAAGGGAATATTAATGAAGATGAATTAGTGAGAGAATCGAGAGAGAATGAAAGGGCTGAAATGAGTGTGACTTATCCAGATACGGATTTTGAGGCGAATTATTCGGAATCGGATTCTGATTATGGATCTCTAATAGATGATGATGGAAGAGAAATAAAACAAGATATATTAACTCAATCTCAAAATCAGTTAAATGAGAATGTTTTTAACTTTGAAGATGAATATGGTAATAATGCTGGAGCTAATTTGGATGAAAATGAAGAAAGTTCAGTTAGAATAAGAGAGGAGGAGCAAGAACAGAATGATATATTCATGTCGGTTTATAATGATAATGGTGATAATGATAATGATGATAGTGATTCCAATGATTCTTTATCCGTTTCAGGAGAAAAAATTAATTCAGTTGGTGATGAGATAAATTGGACAGGCTGGCAACAAGCTGAGCAAACTGAAAACCCACTTAGGGTTTCTGAAATGCCTCAAACACAGGAGCATGAAGATCCAATTAGGGTTTCTGAAATGCCTGAAACACAGGAGCATGATGATCCAATTAGGGTTTTGGAAATGCCTCAAACACAGGAGGAGCGTGAAAATCAAATTAGGGTTTCTGAATTGGCTCAAACACAGGAGCATGAAATTCCAATTAGGGTTTCAGAATTGGCTCAAACAGAGGAGAATGAAAATCCAATTAGGGTTTCTGAAATGCCTCAAAAAGAGGAGTATGAAGATCCGATTAGGGTTTCTGAAATGGCTAAAATACAAGAGCATGAAAATCCAACTAGGGCTTTGGAAATGGATCAAACACAGGAGCATGAAGATCCAATTAGGGTTTCTGAAATGCCTGAAACACAGGAGCATGAAGATCCAATTAGGGTTTCAGAAGTGTCTTCAATGGAGGAGCCTCAATTAGATTTGCGTTCAGAAAGTAATTTGGATGAAGGAAAAAACAGTGTTGGCTCTCTTGCGTTTAAGTCCGAAACGGATCCAAGAAAAGGAATTGGTGGTAATTTAATCGAAGGTGAAGAAAATTTGTTATTTAATAAATATATGTTCTTATAATGTGCATTTCTTTTGTGTTTACTGTTAGTTGGTGAAAATATTATATAAAAGTAATCTTAAGCACCCCTTTAGCTTTTTCTGGTAATTTAGTAGGGTTTTGTTTTGTTTAATTGTCTGGGTTGTTTTGCTTCCTTTGTGACAAGAAATTTCAGTTTGAATATACAAATATAAAAAAATAATGTCTTATTTGTGTATTTATCTTATGTAGTTTATATGTTTATTTTTGACAGATGATGTAAAGGAAAAGAAAGGATCTCAAGTTGAATCAGAAAATATTGAACTTGGAGAGGTATCAGATAAAGAGGGCAGCATTAAAAAACATGCCACCGAGGTAATTTCTAATTAAGCATAATTAAGGCTGACATCGTTTATTTAACCCTTAATATTGAATGAGAGTTTAACCATCAAGAGTATTAATGTTATAAATAGAAACACAATTAAGGCTCAATTAAGATTACTGAATCCAAATATGCCTCAATTTAACCCTTAATAATGCATTGACGTCTCACTGAACTTTACACTGAACCACCTAAAAAGACATCTCTACACAATACAATTTAATACTGACAAATTACTATACATCCCTTATTTCCATTTAAGGAAAGTGAAGCTGATCCAGTTGTAAAGGCAACAGCCGCTCTTCTATCCACCACAGATCCAAAATCAAAACCCTTCTCAACCATCAGTACCACTTCGAGTTCAAAATGGGGGAGAAGTAACGATTTTGAGCCGGTGAAATTCGACGGATTGAGGCACAGAAGATCCTACACTCCACCACTCATAATCGAGCCTCCAGTTGAACAGGGAAATGGAGGCACAGAAGATCCGCCAGTTGAAATCGACAGAACAGAGGGTCCAGTTATCGGGTTTTGAAATTGAAAAACTGAGTGTTTTAGTTTGAGTTTATTTGGCTTACCGAATTTTGACCTGGAAAAGTCGTTTTTTTGTTTTTGTTTTTGTTTTGTGTGGTTTGTGGGATTTGGATATTTGTTTTTTTTATTCTTTTTTGTGAGTTTTGGTTTTCAGAAAGAGATTTGGGTGCTATTTTTTTCTTCCCCTTGTCTCATGATTACATTTGTGTGTAAAGTGAGGGATTGACACGAGTTGGTGTAAATAGTTTTCTTAATTTTCTTGTAAGTTTTGGTTTTGAAGTCCTTTTTCTTGTTAAGTTGGTTTGATGAATTTGTAATTTTGTGCGGGGTGTATTTCTTGACATGCCTTGTTAATGACTTGAAATATTTGTTTGATTTTTCTATTGAGTCATGACATGACATTACTTCCTGAAATGTTTGACTATTTTTTTTTCCTTATTTCAGTCATGAAAAAAATATTATATGGTCAAGGTTATATTATATGGTCACGGTAACTCCATTAGGGTGCGCGTATTTGAATAATTAGCTCGTTTTCATTTTTTTCTGCCTAAATAACAAAATAAAATAAAAAATTTGTAAACTAGAAATATTTGTTTCTTTTTTTTCTATTTTTCATTATCAAACCTATAAACTTTATATATGTATTTACACTGAAAATAATACAATGACATTGTATAAGGAATAGTTTGTCATAAAAACATTATATTCACATTGAAAATAATATATCATTACTAAAAATAATATATTGATACTATAAACGATTCATAGTGAAAATTATATATTCATACTGTAAATAGTATATTGATGATGTAAATAATATAATGATATATTATTAAATTGACATTGGAGATGCGATATATGACATATATAAAAAAATAATATATGACACAGAAAATGATATATTGATATTGAAACATTATGTTGATACAAAAATAGATATATTGTTACATTGAAAACATTATATTTTACTGAAGAAAATATACTGACACTAAAATGACATACTGATATTGTAAACGGTATATTGACACTGGAAACTTGATATACTGGCATCGAATATGGTATATTAATACTGAAAATGATATATTGATATTGAAATCTATATTTACATTAAAAATGGTATATTGACATTAAAAATAATATGCTGACCCTAAAAATGATATATTGGTATTGAAAATAGGAAATAATATATTGGCACTGTAAATAATATATTGATGCTATAAGCAACATATTGATACTAAAACTCGATATATTTACACTATATAAAGACGATATATTGAGACTGAAAACTTTATATTTATATGGAAAGTGGCATATTAACACTGAAACAATATATGAACATTAAAAACACATATTTACACTGAACATAATACTTTGATAACAAAAATGGTAATTAAAACCAACTCGATGTGATAACATTAGCAATAGTAATATTAAAATGAAAAACTTATATTTAACGCGAAAATAATACATTTAAAATAGTATATTGCCACTGAATGTGGAAAGTAATATAACAAAATTAAAAATAATATATTGGCATGAAAAACTTTGTTAGTGATTTAAACAATATATTATCCTTGATTGGTAATATATGTAAAATGTTCATTTGGTAAGATAAATAAGCAGGAAAAATTGTTATCGAGTTTATAAACAAATAACAAATATTACGAAAACCAATGTTATCAGAACCGGACCGGACGTCGACTCGAAGGAGGCTCGGGTCACTGGTTCACCGATCGAACCAGTGGGTCGACCGGTTCAATCACTGGTTTTTAAAAATATCATTTATAAATAAATAAAATAACTTTCTCCGCTTAAAATAAAATAATAAATATAAAACAATAAGTTATCAAATTATACTCGACAAATCTTTTAAATGAGTCTCAAATTTCTTAATTATTTCCACTGACAAACCAAAAGAGAAAAAAAGAATCTAAGGAAAAACAGAAAAGAATCAAATTAGAGGGTGAAGAAAAGGAAACAACCTTGATTCTGCAAAAAAACGGGGTTCAAGAGCCGGTCTGATTTCCGATTTTCTCAAAAAACAGGCCGGTTCGATAGAAATAAACCAGTTTGTATTCATATCTTATCTAATTATTCCATTTTGTATCTATTTGTTCTATTTTCTTTCTCTCTACTACATTATAATTTTTTTCGTAATTCTAAATATATGTGCATCTTCGTCATCTTTATATGTGTAATATGTGTGTGCTTGTATATGTGTGCATGTGTATGTGTGTATATGTATGCGTATGTATATGTGTATGTGACTGTGTATGTATATAGTTATACATATTGTATGTGCATGTTTATATTTATGTTTATACATATGGTAATTTCTAGTTTCGAAGACAAAACTGAAAATGCTCTATAAAATAAAAAATTCATACTAATAAAGTCAAACATATTATTCCCATGTTAAGCAAATTAAATAATTAATGTACACCATTACAAAAAGTCAATTGTCAAAGCTTTCCAGCTGTCAAGCAAATCCTCAATCAATCTCAATTAATAAATTAAGTAGTGGGTCCTAATACAAAGAATATTTCTTTTTTCAATATAGCCCTCCCCTAAAAACAACAACCTTCGTTAATGTTTATTACGATTCAATTGCACTAGGATAATACTAGCGCTTCGCTGTAAATATTTAAATTTTATTATTTATTTAAATTTATAATATTTAAATTACAATTATGAAGATTCAAAATAAAAATTTGAAATGAGTTCTTAGTATATAAATAATATATAATAATTATGTTACGTAAGTTGATTTTGTTTAAAATTATTTTGAATTACATGATAAGATATTCTATCCATTTATTATTCATTCAAAAATATTTTCTGCATCACATCTAATTTGTAAGGATATATCATCTATACAAATAAATTTTCATATGAGAAATAAAATAACATAAATGATAAATTCATAAAAAAAATAATAACGCACTAAATAATTTGAATAATTAATTTATGATATCAATTTATTTTGTATTAAGATTTGACAAATTATAAAAGCCATCCGTTTTTTTCTCTTTAGTTTTCTAATACCTTTATCTCTTGACATATTATATTAGAAAAAAATAATTCTTAATCTGGGTTAGATGAAGGAAATCAGAAAAAATAAAATTGCAATATAATTTATTTCAAAGATTTTAGTTGAAACTACATTAATTATATATGATTAAATGTAAAAAATCTAAAAAATAGTAATTGTATTTAACATGATGTTTAAACAAGATATATGTTACTATGGTAGAAGTAGGTATATTATACATAGAAAAATGTAACATGACTAATTTTCTTCAAAAAATTATTACCATTATTTTTCTTATTATTTTTTACTTTTTCACTTGTTAAAATGATATGGATCATGTATAAATTGATCACATAGTAGTTCACTATGTAATATAATATAGTTCTCAATACTTAGAGATATATAACTCAAAATTTTAATCTGACTAATCCTGTAATATTGTGGTCATAATTTAAATGAAAGCTAAGAGTTGAGAATTTTTTTGATCCGATGATCGAGAGAAAATAGATGATAGGTCTCTTGGAATGTTCAAAGAGAGGTGAAAATAAGATAAGAGTTAATGATCATATAATTTTTGTACATGTTCTCTTATATAGTATATATTCACATATTTTACAAAACAAAAGTTTAATTTGGAATCATAATAATATGGAATTCAAAATTAAGAGAATATTCCAACAAATTTATATTTGACGATTTTTGTCACGCCCCAAAATCGGAATGAGACCACCGCTATATTATTAAAATAAATACTAATATAGGAAGTACTTCATGGTAAATTCGCATTTAATATCTCGAGGAATAATGCGCAGCTCTAACATCGACTTCATAACACTGATTTTCACCTGGGCGGAAATCAAATAAAACAAAAAGGGGTGAGTACAGGGGTACTCAGTTAGGGTCACAAAAATCAACATGGAGCCCAGTCCGGCAGTCCCCTTCAGCTAAAACAAAACTGAATGAAAAATATATATCTCAAAATAAAATTATCATAATCCCCACAAATCATTCTTGTTAATATATTTATATATCTATATAAAATCAAAACATCCTTAACCCTCTCATAACATTTAACCTCTTATTAAATTTATTACCATTTAATCTATTAAGCTCCAATTTTAAATGTCATTGATTTATCTTCTTTATTTAATTCATTAATTTATTTTTTCACTTTTCAATTATTGAATGAGATGCCTGAGCTCACTACACTGGAGATCTCACTATCCATCAGATTGCCTATGATCGCTACTTAGGAACCCCTAACGTTGTCACAAAGTCTTGCCTAAGATTGATACATGGGAACCGACTATTGCTAAAGCCTTGCCCAAGATTGTTACCTGGGAACCGGCCCCTTTTCTGTCAGATATGACTTCTTCCTTTCTTTTCTTCTCTTTTCCTTTCTTTCCTTTTCTTCTCTTCTCTTATTTTATTTCAAATTATTCTTATCTTATTTTTTTTTCATTTAATCTAAGTTTCATTTTCTTTAATTTATTTCATTTAATATCATAATACTTAATACTTAATATAAAATAATATAAAATTAGATATCTTATTACGGGCGACATAGTCCCTAAAAATAATCAAAATACAAAGTATTCCCATTTACAAGATTTAATTAACCCTCATTATTATTTCAACAACCCTTAAATTCAAAAATAAAATAAAAAATAATATCAAATATCAGAATATATCAACGAAAGCAGAATATGTCAAAATAGAAATAGGATATTCAAACGGAAATAAAATATATACTAAAACGAAAACCGAAGAAGAACAAAACAGAATCTCTAACCTGATGATAGCTCCAGAAGACAGCAAACCAGATACCACAAATCTCACACCTTACGACTCTCCACGACCGCTCCAAGGATGACTCAATTAATAAAAATAATAAATATAAAATTTGTTATCTTAAAATAATTAAGAACATCAAACTTAAAATAATAGGTTTGAAAATATACTTATTATTTAATAATATATGTATATATTAAATTGTTTATCATCTAAAACAGTTTCAGTTAGTAATTTTGCATCAGTAATTAAATTCGGAGTAGAAGTTGGAGATCCTTACTAGAAATTAGGATGAATGAAAGAGATGCAAACATCGTGGCATGTGGAGGAATTTCATTGGCTCAAAAACAAGTTGAAAAGTCAAATTATCTTTGCTTGGCTTGATATGCCTCTGTTGCACACCACGCAAGGAAGAGAGGGAGGGAGAGAGAGAGAGAGAGAGATGATGTCCAAAGATAAAGCGACGGCACGAAGAAATAAGGCTGGGTTTATTTCGTGAGAATGTTGAATTTTTTAAGGAATGTTGGGGTATTAAAATCATATTATCATATTTATTTTGGCATGGAAATTCTACCTGACAGAAATATCATATTTTCATGATAAAGTAAAATTGTCATATTTGTGAAATGTGATTCCCACCAAAAAGAATGAGAATGTTGTATTTTCATATTTATTACCAAAATGTGCTTATTTGTTATGTTATTTATTATTTACATTAACATGATTATCATTATTTTATTATTTTTATTAATTATATTTTGAAATAAAATATAACTAAAGAAGAAGAATAATAATATTTTAATATTTAAATTTAGAAATTAAATTGTATGTTGTATTCATTAAATATTTATTCAAAAATGGGTTGTGAATTTTTTTTTTTCTTAATTTATTGCAAAGTCGCTATGATTTAATTAAAAAAATACAATTCAACTAAAATAATATTAAACATACAATTTTATAGAAAAAAAATATTTATTTAGAAATACATACAATTTTATAGAAAAAAATATTTATTTAGAAATTATGTCATGTGAAGTTGGTAAAAATTTATAATTAAATATGGTTGATTTTTATACTAGTATCAAGGACATATTAGTAATTTCATATTTAAAAATAGGTCAAATAATTAGCATTCCTATAAATCTAAATTTGTACTAAACAAAAAATATTTATTTAGAAATTATGTTATGTGAAGTTAGTAAAAATTTATCATTAAATATGGTTGATTTGTTATACTAATATCAAGGACATATTAGTCATTTCATATTTAAAAATAGATCAAATAATTAACATTCCTATAAATCTAAATTTGTGAAGTAAACAAAAATATTTCCTTCTTATGGTAAAGTGATTCCAAGGAATGTGATTACCATAATAATCTCACATTACCGTGAAGTAAAAGCCCTCTAAAAGCAAATGGTTTTAGGGCATTATAATTGCACGGCTTAATTTGTGGCCTGGAATGATATGTAGGCCGAAATTCATTATTTATATTAACTTGGATAATTTGAATAATTGATATGAAGATAGGTATTAATTAGGGAATGTGATGGAATTAAGACAGGATATGTTCTAGAATATCAGACCTGATATAAGGGGAAACCACACGTTAAAGATAGAGATTTTCAGAATTTATTCGAATTTATTTTACTGATGCAACTTTACAAAATAAAAAAAATCAAAATAATATTGTTATCAATTTATAGTATAAAATCCAGTTTTTCGTGAAATCAATTTCTAAATATATTATTTAAAATATATTAAATAATCAATTTATATAAGGAAAAAAATATCCCCGAAAATAATTATGTGAAATTACTAAATATCCTTAGCCATAAAATTAAAAATTTTGGGGCGTTACAATTTTAATATGAGAAATAAAATATTTTATTAAGAATTATTATTTTTTAAGGAAGACAAGAAAAATTATTTATGTTTTATTGAATGAACTCTTAATATTTTATTTTATTAATATTTGAACATAACTTTGGACCATGATTAATTGAAACCATCTGATTAAGATTTGATGATCAGAAACAAATTTAACGGTTCTCACTAAATTGAGGATTGAGAAAGTTATGTTGATTATGTTTTAATAACTGCAAACACATTGCTATAAAATATCAATAAATTTGAGAAATTGAAAGATTAAAAATTGTCAAAAATGTTGGTCGAACAATCGAGATAAAGGTGAGGATGGCTCGATAAGAAAGCTCATAAGGATGTGAAAAATAAAGGGTTAGGGTTAATTATAATTTATTTCAACAAAAAGTTTGTTAGTATTGAATGTTATATTTGGCGCAAATAAAAAATATTGTAACATGTTAAGTTGAATCACTATTTAAAATCAAAATAAGAACTAAACACATCATCATTCATATGCCATATTAACATTATACAACATAATGCAAAAATTACAACTCTACAGGTTATGTTATTATAATTGAATACATCATGTATGGCTATAGTCATATTATGACTTAATCATTTGGGAGATGTTAAATAGCATACGTAAGCAAAAAGAAAATTTCGCTTACGGTCCAAAATATTACACGTATCATCAAAAATTCAAATTTCTACTATACGGATGAAATATATATGTTTTGAATATGTTGTAGATTAATTTTCACAAGAATCGAAATATTATATCATTGCCATCATGTATCATCAAAATATAAATTTTCATTTTGCTTACGTATGTTGTTTAGCCATACTCTAATCTTTTAACCAACTATAACATATAAGATATTATGAGTGCGGTCTTTTGGGTGTGGTCAAGAGACAGCACCCTGGCAGCGTTCCTTTGTGGGGGTTGTAGAGGGCAGCATCTTCCGAAAGGTAAACCATGTTTTCTGCATTTGAGAATTAATGTATCGTACAAATTTTTTCATTAAATTGTCGACACCATTTCATGCGATTTGATGTATCATATGCATCATTTCATGAAGATTAAATAGTATTTTCTTTTATATAATGCATGGATTGATTGATCAAATTCATATCTAAATGCTACTGAAGTTTTTCGTTTGTTGAAGGAAATATGCAAAAACGGAGCAAATGAAATGTGTGAAAGGCAAATGAAAAGGAGCCCGGAGCGAAAGAATAGGACTAGGGTCACTATGACCCCGGTCAGACGAGGCCAGCCCACGGCACATGTTTACTGCCCCCGCAGTGAACCGCTGACGGGCCGGAGTGAGAGAGGCTGTCATATTATAAGAACAAAAACCAAAACACGTCCAGACAACCTGGCATAATCCAAAGTTCGCAGGAATTGGTGCCCTTGATATTTTAGAAGGCAAATCTTGAATTTAGAATATAATATAATATAATATAATATAATATAATATAATATAATATATGGGAATATGTTTTCTCTCCATTTTGATTGGAAAACAAATTGAACTAAAACCAGACACACGTATGGAAATGAGTTTCCTAGCAAGAATTCTATTTCTAATCTTTTCTTACACATCAAACACAAGAAATAATCTAGCTTCTAAATAAGGCTTTTCTTTTCCAACCTTTTCTCACATATCAAACAAGCCCTTAGAGGCCGAACTAGAAGAGGTAGTCCTCTTTAAAGTTATAGATCTCGTTCCTATCTATCCAACGCATCGATCTGATCTTCAGAGCTCGAGTTATAATCAACACAGTGGACAATTGTCCGTAGCCCGATCCTGTGTGCAAGGACTATCGCAGTCGTGATTTTCAGAATGCGGACCCAACCAATTTCTGACTTTTCCCCTCTTTTTTCTGTCATGAACACTTCTTATGCTTAGATATTAGCTCCTGAGTTTCTTTCCTTCATCCCAAGCACTTCATTTGCTTTGTTTTATGCTCATTTCTTTCCATTTATGCTCTTTTGTTTTTTTGACAAGTAATAAATCTTAGTAGTATCTTGATTCTTGACAAAATAAATATAATAATACTATATAACACTGATAGATAAAAGATCGCCCGAATAATAGATAGAATTTGCTCAGTCATTTATAATCTAATGGCTAAAATAATCAGAGTGGTGTGAGATCTTAAGAATGCCCAAAGAGACTTGAAAATAAATGGGTGAGGTTTAGTTCCATGTCATCAAGAATCCCTGGGGGCAACTTATCAACTCCATACTGAAAAATTACCGAACCCTCTCCGGATCTCATGTGGCTCTTCATTTTTCTCATATGTGTGGTACAAAAAGGGCTTTTACATTCTTGACAACAGAAGCAAAAATATAATTCGTTGGATTCTAATGACAACATGAGAATTAGAATTCGATAACTTTTGTACTATTTGACTTGGCTAAAATATACCAAGACATGCAAGCATCCTTACTAGGATTGGTTGACAATTGATATTTGACGTTTGCAACCAAAGCATGATTTATTTGTTATTCGTATCTTTATTTCTAAGTCGCCCATGTCATATTATTTTACGAATGTATTATGTTAGTAGCTTTGAGATTCTACAATTTTTTAAAAGATTTTGAAGATAGTTTTTGATACTCAATGATCCTAATTCATACATCTAATAATTGGTTGACATTCTTAAAGGTGAGTTCTTGCATTAACCAATATACAATGTATATATTATTATTTCAAAAATCTTGGGAGGATTTAGCCCCTCCCCTAGATAGTCCCGTAATGTAATTGAACATTAATTAATGGAATGAACGCGAGAGATAGTTATGCTCTCATTTCTTTTTATCAAAAATAAAAAGGACGTGATATGTCCCAATGTATTGTAATACATCGTAATTACGACGACGGTATATAGAGCTAATAAACAATGTAATAAAATTGAAGAAATAATATATATAATTCATTTTTTGTAACAGTATATGCGTTAACAATGATAACAATATGTAAAAAGCAAGATAGTATGTTCAAATAATATATTTATAAATTTCAAAAATAAATAATGCATAAAAAATAAAAATATATCTAAAACAATAAAAATAGTATATAGAAAAAAAATTAATATATTGAAAAGTAGCAAAACAGTATATATAAAGTCCGTCGTGATTTAGACATGCTATTGTACGTCGTGATATCCGATTTTCCAAAATAAAAAGACAGGCCCTCCCCACTCATGTTCTTATGAAGCTCCGTTCCTATAATGCCATGTTGAATAATAGTACAACGGCACAATAACTTCTTAGTCGCATGAAATAAATAAATAACTTATTCAAAAATAAAAGAAAATTACGAGCCACTAAGAATAAGGGAAAAAAGAAAAGAAAAAGAAAAGTAAACTATATCAGGAAAATGCAGATTAAAGGACAGGGTAACAACAAATCACTGAAGTTAATTATCACGGTAACCCCGTTTTTTACCGTTGACTAATAAATTTTCATACTAGAAAAAAATTGAGTTGACAATTTGGTCGCCATAAAAGATTGTTAGTCTGAAGAGTTGACCACTCTTTTGTGTTGGGCCAGATTCATCCAACCGGCAAAAATCTAACAATATCTGCTTTGTTAACAAGGATTCATTTTTACACACCTACCCTTCAAAATTCTTGTATTTGTATTTTGTATACGTACCGTCCAAAGGTATCGAAATATGTATTATGAGGACAGATAAACATAAAATTCAATTTTACTATCAACTTTCAAATCTGCAGTACAATGCTATCAATCTTTTTATTTTTGAATTGAATTGAATTAATTAATCATGAAAATTGAAACCTATAATTTAGTTCTCTTCCTTAGTAATGATGAGATCTCTCAACATAAAATTTTTGCAAGTGTTTATGAAAATTGTACCGCACCACTATACAAAAATCATTACTTTTTGAAATGCATGTCGCATATTTATGCAATAAATTTGGCAAACTACTCCATCATCATAAATAAAATGCTAGAAAAATAGAATTTTTCAAGTATTTAAATTTGTAATGTAAAGGGGACTATTAGAAAATACAGACAACAGCCCAGAGATTTGAGAATGCTAGTGTTTTTCAGGGGCGTATTAAAAAAAATCTTTGTTTATATAACTGCTTGCTGTTGCAGATATCCGAATCTCACCAACATATAAAATATTGCAATTAAAAAAGTGGTGACTGCTGTGATCTACATGTATATAAACTCACATCAACAGTCAAGAAGCAAATCATAACCAAACAAATTCAAGAACACATTACTTGATTTTCTCCGATTTTTTGGCATTTCCCAAAAGCCAATATAAAGCCTTTCAAGAGCTTCTGTAGAGAAATTCATTTAATAATTCTTTTTGAGAGAATATTGAAACAAGTTTAAGCAGTGGAGATCAGCATTAATGGGGTCTGGTGCTTGCGAGTTTCATGTACTTGCGGTGGATGATAGTTCTATTGACCGTGCAGTTATTTCCCGTGTTCTACGCAATTTCAAATATAGAGGTAAGATTTTTTGTTTTTCTTTTCATTTTCATGAAAATGCAGTAGACACTTTAGGTTCTTAACAAATGAACATTCTACATTTTACAGTAACAACTGTGGACAGTGCAGAAAGAGCATTGGAAGTATTAGAGTCTGTAAGTTCTTATTCTTTAAATTTATTTTTAAAGAGTAAATAGTTTTTCTTGTCGGTAATTCTAATTAGAACACTATATATTTTTCTAACAATAGGAGCCCAGCTTTAACATGATTATTACGGATTATTGCATGCCGGAGATGAACGGATATGAGTTGCTAAGGAGGATCAAGGTGAGATGGAATTTCATTCATAACATCAAAAGAATATTTTGTTTGCTGTTATTTTGTATTTTGATTATTAACTCTTGACAGAGATAACCTATAACGACTTTGCTACCATTATAAATAATAATTGTTATTGTTATCAGAATTAAATTTTAGCATTGATCTGATTCAGATTTTCAAAATAAAAATGAGAATATTTTGGAAAAATAATATAAGACTTATCTTCTCTGAAACTCTTAATGACAATTTGCTGAGTAGGAATCAAGAGAATTAAGGGAGATCCCGGTGGTGATAATGTCCTCTGAATACGTCCCCAACAGAATCTCTAGGTGTTTGGAGGAGGGTGCTCAGGATTTTCTTATCAAGCCTGTTCGTCCGTCAGATGTCAGCAGATTACACTGTATAATTAGACAATAGAGATACACCCGGTTAAGATTAGTATTATCATTATCATTATCATTACTATTGCAAATACGCAACCTTTGTTTTAAATTTTTTCTTGGGTCATTATTTATGATTTTATATTTCTATAGTAATTAATGTATTTTTTTTTATAAAACGGAGGGCGATTAGATTAAATAAGAAGAGTACAAATGAATGAGAAAGTTTAGTGCTTCCTAGCGTAATTAATGCACTTGTCTTTAAGCAATCAATTTGATGGCTTTGTCAAAAATTATAGATTTATTTTTCTTGAAATTCAAAAGATAGAGTTCAATGTCTTTCGTTAGTTGATAGTTGATTGATACTGTGATAAATCTCTCACAGGTCTCATACACCGATACAAATACCAACTTCTGTTTTTGAAAATTGCTCAATAAGCGATCGCTTATTGTTACTTATATTAATAAGAAGTAGCAATTACAATATAACGAAAAAAAGTAATAAAAATAACTCCAAAAGAGTTATGGCCATAACGAGCCTAATTTCCACATCAATGACAATAACTAATTAATTGAGCGTCTTCGTCTATAGTAACAAACTCATCGAACCCATCCTTGAGCAAGGACTTAAAAACCTGAGAGCTGGAATTGACTGGAGAGGAAGGACTGTATATCCGTTGTTGAGGTGGAGTCGACGGGATAGGAGGAAGCGGAGGTGAAAAACGACTGGAGAGAGAGGTGGACGGCGGAGGAGGAAGTGGGAGGTAAAATCGGAGGTGGAAGGCGCTGGAGGGGGAGAGACTAGAGAAGGGAAGTGGAAGCCGGGAGGTTCTGGATTTGAGTGAGAATTTGAAGATGCTAGAGATATTTTGGGTGAGCACTACATTTTCGCGCTCAAGAATTGGGGAGTTGTAAGTGAATTTGAAAGAATTTTACGGAACGAAATTGCAGAAATTTTAACGTGGCGAGAGAAATACAGGCACCCCAATCCTGCTGCCTCTATTTTCGCCTCAAATATCTTGCCTCTATACAGCTTTTTTCTAGTAGTGGATGAAGGATCTAAGTCTCCAC
Organism: Juncus effusus; assembly: GCA_027726005.1. Classification (NCBI taxonomy): domain Eukaryota; kingdom Viridiplantae; phylum Streptophyta; class Magnoliopsida; order Poales; family Juncaceae; genus Juncus; species Juncus effusus. Next base: position 2,623,074 of record CM050906.1, on the reverse strand, counting down.
AATAAAACATTACTGATAAAATTAGGATCTAGAAAATGATAGACAACCAGGAATTCCTTTGGTCCAATACTTTTCTAAAGGCATATGACATGTTTTAGGAAACACACAAAACATTATTCATTTCTTGCATCATATTTGTAAAATCTAGTGGCTTGGTTCATGAATAAACTCAAAGTTTCAATAGGTAACGGCCAAAAAATACAATTCTGGCATGTCACATGGTACACTACAAAGTCGCTGGTGTCCCAATATCCGGGGCTATAGTAAAAGATCCACCATGAAAATTGTAACTCTACTACAAATGAGCACTAGCCAAGCTACATGGAATAGAACCCTAAACTCAATCCTTGAACAACAATGGAACCAGTTGCGAAAACCTGATAACCAATATTGAAAATAATAATGTCCTAGACCAAAGTGTTTTGCCGTGTGCGAAACGAATTATGTATCAGACATTATATTTTTGTATTAGATGTTTTATCTCATAAAGTTTTTCATATAATAATTGTGCGTAAAGGTTATTAGATTATTAATTAACCATGAATATGTATGTCCGTTATACGTTATCAGAATATGTGATTCTGATAGTAAAACCGTAAAGCAAAGTGAATACAATTCTAAATTATCCCTAGTCATATATGAGATGTTTGTAAGACAAACATATTTGAAATCTCAAATCATATATATATATATATATATATATATATATATATATATATATATATATATATATATATATATATATATACTAGTATGTTATTTGGATGATGATCACGTTTTACTGATCATGGATATTGGATATCGATAAATATATGTTGGAGAACATATATTGGATCGACCCACTATGATAATATACATGGCATATATCATTAGTATTTTCTCATCATGTAATGTATGAGTAGTCCTTTGACTTGAGGTCATCATATATTCCTGCATGTATATCTTCATACTTTGACATAGTCAAACGTTATCTTTAACCGGATAATTATAAAAGCTATGATCGGGTATTTAGTAAACCATGAGCTGGAATGTAAATGATCAAGATTGAATTTGTTTCTCTCGGATACGAGAGAGATATCTCAGGGCCCCCTGATAAATTGAGACTGAAGAAAACACACGGCCGTGTACGAAAGAATTAGCATGTGTTGTTAATATCTTTTAATTTATTCAGTTTAATTATAATTTAGGAAAGAAAATTGATCAAAATAAGGATGACATAAAATCATGCTTTATGATCAATATAAATATTGTTTAACAAAGGGACTAAATACATAATTGATGTATAGGTTATGATCACGTATCATTCATTTAATTTGGGTAATCATAACGTCGTACTAGAGGCTACTTATGATTTATAAACTTGAAGTTTATTGCCAATATTAAATGAACCTACAGGGTCGCACACAAACAGAACTAACTTGGTTGGACACAGAAAATCAAAAGGACGGTGAAGAGAGCATTAGATGCTATAAATAGATGAAAAGGGTTCGTCTGATTAGCTCAGAAGATTCAGACCATACCCTAGCCACCTATTGAGAAAGAGAGAAAGAGAAACCGGATCTAGTAATCTCGGTTTCTCCTCCAACGAGTCAGGCGCGTGTGGATACGTGTAGAGGGCGGTGCTGGAGTCATAGCGCCTTTCGTGATCAGATCCGCAAGAGACGCAGGAGATCGTTTGGAGACGAATCGCAAAGCCCTACAAACCGGATTAGCCGAATCCGAGGTATAAATAAGATTTATTTTTCAGATTTGATTGATAATACACGGATCCTCGGTTAGGAAACGGGTAAAATTTTTACTTCCGTTGTGCATCTGAGAATACGCGTTTCCTTTCAGTGGTATCAGAGCCACGTGTATTGATCAATCAAATTGATTTCAGTATAAGAGTTATACACAGTTTAATTAGGGTTAGATCTGATGTGGGAAGGGGTTTCCTACATAGACGGTAAATTAGGATTAAGGTTTCGGTTAAGATCTCGAATTGGATTCGATGATTATCATGACTGATGATTTGAGATTCGATCTCAAAATCAAATTTCGAATTTTGAATTCAGATATGTTTTGATTATCAATTTCGGTTTGAAATTAATATGATTAATTTAGCCCGATTTGATTATCAGATTCGGTTTCAATTAGTGGGATTAATTATACCTGATTTGATTATCAGTTTCGGATCTAAATTAATGTGATTAATTATACCCGATATGATATTAGGTTTCGGATGTAATCAATATGATTAATTATACCCGAAATAATATTGATTTTCGGATCTATTAATATGATTAATTATACCCGAAATAATATTGATTTTCGGATCTATTAATATGATTAATTATACCCGAATTTATTATTGGTTTTGGTCTCTGGTTAGCGGATTGGATTAAATTTTAAGACAGAGACTCATCCGATGAGTAAGATATATCGTATACCTTTTCCGGGGCTCCGCCCCAAACCCCGTCAGTCGCTCACCGGCAAGGGAATTGCCGTCAATAAAATCCTAATTATTCATTAATGATTTAATTAAATAAGATAAAAAAAAAATAAGATCATATGACTGCATGGCCTTTAGATTCTGTGATGTGAATGAATGTCTGTGATTTGGTTGTAATTTGTGATATGATGTGATGTGATGTATGCAATTTGTGATTTGTATAAATTGGTTGTAATATGTGATGTGTAATTGTTGTAATTAAATATGGTCATGGTACAGTCATTTGTATGTCATTACTATTTATGAGAGTTATGACAAGTCGACATCCGACACATGGTGAAGGAGTTCATCGCCTCGTCCAATCACATGGTGAAGGAGTTCATCGCTTCGACCAATCACATGGTGAAGGAGTTCATCGCCTCGACTTCTCATTCAACACTTAGGATTATGATCATTATGTTGGCTCATAATGTACAAGGCCATGCATGTCATTATTAATATTCATTAAAAGAATTAAAATAAAGTAAAAATCCTTCAAATAAATATTAAGTCATGAAATGCCCTCCATAACTAAATCTCTCGATATTTCGATAGATCCTACATATGTTCATGCCAAAGCTGGGTGTGTGAGAACTATCTTAAGAGGAGAGAATGCGGCAAAATGCAAAACAACATAGGTTCTGCCAAAGCAGAGTGTGTTGTTGGCTATTTTGCCGATGATTAGATATGGTTTGACTTAACCGAGCTATCAAGTCGGACTTGGGCTCGGGGCATAAGATGGGATGGTTTACGTCGGGCAATCAAGTTAAAACTAGAAGCTCATCCCATGAGAGATTAGTCAAGAGTTGTATGTGATGCAATTGGATTTGATCCTACCTAAATAATTAAGTTTTAGGATTGAGAGCCAAAGCTTCCTTGAGATTTGATGAAATATGGGTCTTGTTCCACTACGAGATTTCAAAGAGTTGACATTTCCGAATCAATAGTTTGAGTGTTATTGATTTGAATAAAATAGTGGGAGTCATATTATATGAATACATCTAAAATATTAAAAGCCAACACTTTAAAATTTGAAATCTGTGTAGAAAAATGTCAACAAACACATCAAGTTTAACTCTGCGATCAGTCCTTGAAAAAGAAAAACTGAATGGGAAAAACTTCCTTGATTGGTTCCGCAACCTGAGAATTGTTCTCAAGCAAGAGAAAAAGCAGTTTGTCCTTGAAAATGCTCTTCTTGAAAAAGAACCTGAAGGTAAAGGCATCACAGATGAGGATAAGGCTGCTTATAGTAAGCATGTCAATAACTCTAATGATGTTATCTGTCTTATGCTGGCCACAATGGACTCCGAACTTCAAAAGCAGTTTGAAGAAATGGAGGCCTTTGCCATGGACACGCAGCTCAAGGAAATGTTATAAGTGCAGGCGCGTACTGAAAGGTACAACATGCATAATGCCTTTACTAATTGTAAGATTGCTCCAGGTACATCAGTGGCCGTCCATGTTCCCAAGATGAAAGGTTATATTGATTACTTTGAGAAGCTTGGTGCAAAGGTAAACAAAGAGATGGCTACCGATATAATTCTCGGGTCTTTAACCCCGAATTTTAAAAAGTTTATTATGAATTATAATATGCACAACATGGACAAATCCATTACCGAGTTGCTCGGCATGCTTAAGCAATGCGAGATGAGTATGATGCCAGATGTTGGCAATGATGTACTCATGGTTCAAAAGGGGAAGAATATGAAAAAGAAATTTAAGGAAAATGGCAAGGGCAAAGGCAATGGAAAGGACAAGGGTAAGGGCAAGATGTTTCTTGAACCTAAGATTAAGAAACCAAAAGATGGTTTTTGTTTCTATTGCAACAAGACGGGGCATTGGAAGAGAAACTGCAAGGATTACTTAGAAAGTCTTAAGAAGAATGGTAGTTTGACTACATCTTCAGGTATTTTTGTTATTGAAATTAATTTATCTACTTCTACATCTTGGGTATTAGATACTGGATGTGCAACTCATATTTGTAATAATGTGCAGGAGTAGGAAATTAGCAAAAGGCGAAGTGGACCTACGGGTGGGAAATTGAGCAAGAGTTGCTGCATTAGTCGTAGGAACTTATAATTTATCTTTACCTTCTGGATTTGTTTTAAAACTTAATAATTGTTATTTTGTACCTGCAATAAACAGGAATTTGATTTCTATTTCGAGTTTGACGAAAGATGGTTATGAATTTATTATTAATAAAAATGAATTTACCATTCGTAAAGGTAACATTTTCTATGGGAATGTCCGCACAGAAAGTGGTCTTTATATTCTTGATCTCGAAACAGAAAGTAATGAGTCCATTTATAACATTAATACCAAACGGTTAAAATCTAACGACTTGAATCCAACATACTTCTGGCATTGTCGCTTAGATCACATAAATGAGAAATGCATTTCTAAACTCCATCAAGATGGGCTTTTAGACTCATTCGATTTTGAATCGTTCGAGACATGCGAATCATGTTTATTGGGCAAAATGACAAAGAAACCTTTTACTAAATAAGGTGAAAGGGTGAACAACTTATTAGAGCTCATACATTCAGATGTATGTGGTCCGATGAGTAAAGAAGCTAGAGGTGGTTTTCGATACTTCATTACATTTACTGATGATTTGAGTAGATATGGGCATATATACTTAATGAAGCATAAATCAGAATTTTTCAATATTCAAGAATGAAGTGGAAAACCAACTTGGTATGAAAATCAAAGCACTTCGATCAGATTGTGGTGGCGAATATTTAAGCCAAGAATTCGTAGATCATCTTAAGGATTGTGGAATTGTTTCACAATTATCTCCTCCTGGAACAACTCAATGGAATGGTGTATCCGAAAGGAGAAATCGAACCTTACTGGATATGGTTCGTTCTATGATGAGCCGAGCGGATCTTCCAACTTTCTTTTGGGGTTATGCTCTTGAAACAGCTGCATTCATACTGAACAAAATTCCATCAAAATCAGTTCAAAAGACGTCATATGAATTATGGACTGGGAAGAATCCCATATTATATTTTCTAAAGATTTGGGGATTGAAGTGTATGTCAAGTGTCAGCTCTCTGACAAACTTGCACCCAAATCTGACAAGTGTTTATTTGTAGGTTATCCTAAAGAATCTAAAGGATATTACTTTTACAACCCATATCAAAATAAAGTGTTTGTTGCTCGGAATGGAGTCTTCTTGGAGAAGGATTTCATTTCCAAAAGAGCGAGTGGGAGTGCAATCCAGCTCGAAGAAGTTCGAGACTCACAAATTAATGCAGGACCGATGGTGGAACAAGAATTAGATTCATCAACAGTTAATGAATCTGAAGATGTAACACAAGTACCTCCTCGTAGATCTGTTAGGGATCGTCGAGAGCCACAGAGATATGGATATCTCGTGACTCATAACGATGACGTGTTGCTCATAGATGATGAACCCACATCCTATCAAGAAGCTATGTCGAGTCCAGATTCTCACAAATGGGAAGAAGCAATGAAATCCGAGATGCAATCCATATACGACAGTCAAGTTTGGAACTTGATTGATCCACCAGAAGGCTTGAAGACCATCGTGTGCCAATGGGTTTTCAAAAAAAAAACTGACATGGATGGAAATGTGCATACTTATAAGCACGGCTCGTGGCGAAGGGTCGATGGGAGCGCCGTAGTTTTTCTTATGCTTTATGTTGATGACATCCTACTCATTGGAAATGATATTCCGATACTTTTGAGCGTCAAGATATATTTAGGGAATAGTTTTTCAATGAAAGACCTAGGAAAAGCTGCCTATATATTAGGCATCAAGATTTATAGAGATAGATATAAAAGGCTAATAGGTCTAAGTCAAAGTACTTACATTGACAAGATACTGAAACGGTTCAGTATGGAAGATTCCAAGAGAGGATTTCTTCCGATGTCACATAACGTCTCACTTAGTAAATCTCAATGTCCAGCAACACGAGATGAACGGAACCGGATGATTAAGATTCCATATGCTTCGGCAATTGGATCTATCATGTCTGCCATGGTAAGTACTCGGCCGAACCTGGCACAACCATTAAGCGTAATAAGTAGGTATCAGTCAGATCCCGGTGAAAGTCACTGAATGGCAGTTAAGAATATTCTCAGGTATTTGAGAAGGACAAAGGATTTATTCTTGGTCTATGGGGAATTGGATAGTGAGCTGGCTGTAACAGGTTACACCGATGCGAGCTTTCAAACTAACGTAGACAATTATAGTTCGTAAAGTGGCTATGTGTTTTGTTTAAATGGAGGAGCAGTAGTTTGGAAAAGTTCTAAACAGAAAACTGTGGCAGATTCTAGCAAAGAGGTGGAGTACATAGCAACTTCGAAAGCAGCTAAGGAAGCTGTTTGGATAAAGAAGTTCATGACGGAACTAGGAGTAGTCCCGAGTATCTTGGACCTTATGGTTATCTATTGTGACAATAATGGAGCAATCGCACAAAGAAAGGAACCAAGATCACATTACAAAAGCAAGCATATACTTCTATGTTTTCATTTGATCCGAGATATCATTGAGAGAGGTGACGTGAAAGTGTGTAAAATACCTGGCAATGATAATGTGGCTAATCCGTTTACTAAGCCACTTCCGCAAGTGAAACATGAGGGTCATGTTAGGTCAATGAGTCTGAGGTACCTAGAGGAACAATGAGTATGTATTACTTAGTTCGGCCTAGTGCAAGTGGGAGACTGAAAGTAATAATGCCCTAGGCCAAACTGTTTTGCCGTGTGGGAAACGGATTATGTATCAGACATTATATTTTTGTATTAGATGCTTTATCTCATAAATTTTTTCATATAATAATTGTGTGTAAAGATTGTTAGATTATTAATTAACCATGAATATGTATGTCCGTTATACGACATCAGGGCCCCCTGATAAATTGAGACTGAAGGAAAACACACGGCCGTGTACGAAAGAATTAGCATGTGTTGTTAATATCTTTTAATTTATTCAGTCTAATTATAATTCATGAAAGAGAATTGATCAAAATAAGGATGACATAAAACCATGCCTTATGATTAATATAAATATCGTTTAACAAAGGGACTAAATACATAATTGATGTATAGTTATGATCACGTATCATTCATTTAATTTGGGTAATCATAATATCGTACTAGAGGCTACTTATGATTTATAAACTTAAAGTTTGTTGCCAATATTAAATGAACCTATAGGGTCGCACACAAATAGAACTAACTCGGTTGGACACAGAAAATCAAAAGGAAGATTAAGAGGTGTGAGCATTAGATGCTATAAATAGATGAAGGGTTCGTCTGATTAGATCAGAAGATTCAGACCACACCCTAGCCGCCTATTGAGAGAGAGAGAGAGAGAAAGAGAAACCGGATCTAGTAATCTCGGTTTCTCCTCCAACGAGTTAGTCGCGTGTGGATACGTGTAGAGGGCGGTGCCGGAGTCGTAGCGCCTTTCGTGATCAGATCCGTAAAAGATGCAGGGAGATCGTTTGGAGACGAATCGCGAAGCCCTACAAACCGGATTAGCCGAATCCGAGGTATAAATAAGATTTATTTTTCAGATTTGATTGATAATATGCGGATCCTCGGTTACGAAACGGGTAAAATTTTAATTCTGCTGTGCATCTGAGAATACGTGTTTTCTTTCAACTATGACATTCATCATGGATAGGGATTCATTTAGTTGGCAACATGGGCCGAAACATGGTCATTACACATCCCAAAAAGGTTACCTATATTTCACAGACAGGGGGATTCGAAACACAACTATATCCAAGATCTTGAAAGTCAAAGCGCTAATTGGGATATTCTATTTTGGGACAATTTTTAGTCGCAAATGTGTCATGTATAACGTCCATACTTCATCTCCAAATGAGTTGGCAGGGACAAAAAATAGATGGTGACAAATAAGCTGGGACCAATAATTTCGTCGCCAATAAGTGTTTTTCGGGACGAATTTAGAAATATATATTGGTCGCCAAATACTATCAACTATGGGGAAGCTACGACGAAACTTCACGGACCAGAATTAGTCGCTAAATGGCTTCTCTGACCATTTTTGATGTTTTAGGGACAATATTAATTGGTCCCAAAATCCAATTTTTGTAGTAGTACAACTAGAGTTAAAACTTTTGTGTGGATTGCACTGCCCTAAAAGGGACCTGGTAGAGCACAACGGCACTGTAGCACGACTATTCACGACAGATCCAATAACATTATATATAATTTATTTTCTAATAATAATATATACATAACATTATATATAATTTATTTTCTAATAACAATAAATACATAAAAAATAAAAAATATTATATAAAATCGGGAAAAGAGTATATTAAATGGGAAAATAATATATAAAATAAAAATACACAAAGAATAAACAACAATATATAAAATGAAAAAATAGTATATAAAAATGAGAAACAATATATAAAATAGAAAAACAGTATATCTATAGTACTATCGTGTTGCAATCGTGCTACAGTGCCGTCGTATTTGCACATTTGTCGACCTAAAAATATTAACCAAAGACATAGTATCCAAATGGATACCATTACAGGACACCAATTGCTTATTATGCCTATCAGAGCCAATTGAAACGGTCATACATCTATTCCGAGACTGCCCTTTCATTGAAGTTTTGATATAACCAAGATCGGAACTTCTTTGTTGTGGCGGCTAGGGTTTCAAGAGGGAGAGGGGAGAGGGTTTCACGGGAAGAGGAAGAATCTAGCCATACAAATACCAACTTAAAATTCTAAAAAATTTACATGGAATTATTTCTGAAAATAAGAATAAATATTTGGCCATAGAATTAAAGATTATGAGATTTGCTGTTGTAACAAACTCTTTTACCATGTGATTGGTCGATGCGATAAACTCCTTCACCATGTCTCAGATGTCGACTTGTCATAACTCTCATAAATAACAATTACATACAAATGATGGTACCATGACTGTATTTAATTACAACAAATTATACATCATATATTACATCAAAATTATACAAACTACAATCTACAACCAAATTACAAAAATCACATCACATCACAGATTACAACCAAATCACAGACATTCATTCACATCACAGAATCTAAAGGCCATGCAGCCATATGAAATTAAATTATTTTATCTTATTTATTTAAACCATTAATGAACAATCAGGGTTTTTTACTGACTTTAATTCGCTCGCCGTTGAGCAACTGACGGGGTTTGGGGCGGAGCCCTTCTGCCTTAAAAGTTTGCCCAATCCGCTAACCAGAGACCAAAATCAATAATTATTTCGGGTATAATTTATCATATTAATTTAGATCTGAAATCCATTATCATATCGGGTATAATTAATCATATTAATTAGATCCGAAATCCATTATCATATCGGGTGTAATTAATCACATTAATTTAGATCCGAAACTGATAATCAAATCGAGTATAATTAATCCTATTAATTGAAACCGAATCTGATAATCAAATCGGGCTAAATTAATCATATTAACCGAAATTAAAATTTTAATCGGGCTAAATCTTATTTATACCTCGGATTCGGCTTATCCGGTTCATAGGGCTTCGCAATTCGTCTCCAAACGATATCCCTGCTTCTCTTGTGGATCTGATCACGAAAGGCGCTACGGCTCCAACACCGCCCTCTACACGTATCCACATGTGAACTGCTCTCGTTGGCGGAGAAACCGAGATTACTAGATCCGGTTTCTCTTTCTCTCTTTCTCAAAAGGCGGCTAGGGTGTGGTCTGATTCTTCTGACCTAATAAGACGAACCCTTCATCTATTTTTAGCATCTAATGCTTACACCTCTTCACCTTCCTTTTGATTTTCTGTGTCCAACCGAGTTAGTTCTGTTTGTGTGCGACTCTGTTGGTTCATTTATTTTTGGCAATAAACTTCAAGTTTATAAATCATAAGTAGCCTCTAGTACGACGTTATGATTACCCAAATTAAATGAATGATATGTGATCATAATCTATACATCAATTGTGTATTCCGTCCCTTTGTTAAATCATATTTACATTAATCATAAGGCATGGTTTTATGTCATACTTATTATGATCAATTCTCTTTCCTGAATTATAATTAGACTGAATAAATTAAAAGATATTAACAACACATGCTAAATCTTTCGTACACGTGTGTTTTCCTTCAGTCTCAATTTATCAGGGGCCCCTGAGATATCTTTCTCGTATCCGAGAATAACAAATTCTATCTTGATCATTCACATTCCAACTCATGATTTACTAAATACCCGATCATAGCTTTTATAATTATTTGGTTAAAGACAATGTTTGCCTATGTCAAAGTATGAAGATATACATGCAGAAATATATGATAATCTCAAGTCAAATGACTACTCATACATTAGATGATGTGGAAACACTAATGACATATACCATGTATATTCTCATAGTGGATCGATCCAATATATATTTTCCAACATATATTTATATTAATTAATTGATATCCAATATCCATGATCAGTAAAACCTGATCATCATCCAAATAACATACTAGTAACTATATATATGATTTGAGATTTTCAAATATGTTTGTCTTACAAACATCTCATATATGACTAGGGATAATTTAGAATTGTATTCACTTTGTTTTATGATTTTACTATCAGAATCACATATTCTGATGACGTATAACGGATATATATATTCATGGTTAATTAATAATCTAACAACCTTTACGCACAATTATTATATAAAAAAGTTTATGAGAAAAAATATCTAATACAAAAATAATATCTAATACAAAAATATAATGTCTGATGCATAATCCGTTTTCCACATGGCAAAAAAGTTTGGCCTAGGACATTTTTTCTTTCAATTCTTTCTTGTGTTTATAAATAATATTCTAGTGGAGTATATTTCCAAAATCATGTGTATCTTGTGAAAATCTTGAGCATATAGAATGAGACTTCTGCTCTTCGAAAATTCTCTACATTGTATCTTCAAATGATATTTGACTTGGTCGTTTTTGCTTGTAGTATGGTCTATTGTTTTGTCTATAATGCATCATGTGTATATCTTGTAATTTGTTTAGAAATATGAACTCAAAAGACACGTTAGTAGTTCAGAAATATTTTAAAATTATCACATAAGAAACAATATGTCCCTCATCTATATTTTTAAGAAAAACTATTTTGTCGAGTTTTGAAGCCGTAATCTCTTGATAGAGGGAGGTGGTGTCTAAATTACCTATTGAGCTTTCAATTCTCTACATGTATGATTTTTTTATTTATCCAAGTCAATATGTCCCCGTTTATGATCATGGCTTAGTTGTCAACCAACAATATACAACAAATAAATGAATGTTCAAATTTGTATCCAGTCCAGCTACCACATGGCTATATGTAGTATGTACCCCCCTCCCTATAAATATCATGTGTAGGATCGATAAATATCTCCACAAATATCAATCTAGAAAATGTGACTTAATAATGATATTTCTTTGCCATACAAATTTTGTTGCAAGAAAAACCATCATCTTATTTTTTTTTGGGAGAAAATGTGGTAGGTTTGATTTTCCAACGCGCAAAATTGCGTTAATTAATACAGTCCATAATACAACAAAAACTGTCATTTTTTAAAACCTGTAAATTAATTGTAGAATGAGTGACTCAATTTAAGAAAATGTGTAAGAAACTGAAAATGTGTGAAAGGGTTAGAACGGGTGTTGATATTGGCAGACACTATTTTGATGAGTACAGATGAAGAAATTTTTTATGACTATTTTGCCCTCACAATTAATAATTCTTTTAGATCTTCTAAGTATGCATGTTTTCTTTATTTTGAATAATTACCGTATCTTATTTATACATAATTAAATATTTAAATGAACTTTTCATTTATTTTTTTTCTAAAAATAAAAACTTCACTCATAATTTTATAATTAATATGAATTTATATTTTTTCATTCAGTCAACTCAATTACCATTAGGTTTTAATTCAAGTATATAGTAATTTTATTATTTTCATTATTTTTACTTTATTTTTGTCAAAATTTATTCCTTTCCGAAAGCTAGAATATTTAATTTTGAATGTCATTAGTTTCTCAATTTCTTAAGATTTAAAAATAATAAAGAATATGATGAAGAATATATGAGATTTATGACCTATATATCAAATAAGGAATTCTTTTAATTTTCTGTTAAACATTGCATTGTAGGGATAAAATTATCATTTCAACATTTTTAATGCCTGCCCCGCTCAAATAAAGGCCTGCCAATATCAATTCCTGTTAGAACTATGATACATCATAAGAAATTAATGTCTTTTTGACGAAAAGAAGTAAAATAGACTAGAATCATGTAACTAGATCATGAATCAATTTCGGAAACTGTTCTTTAGTTTTATTCTTATCTCTTTATTTACACTTTCGGCACTGATTTCGGCAACTCGTTGCGTTACAACAATATTATTAGAAATAAAAAATTCCTTTTTGAAGGCAAACACTTGAATAATAAAGAAAAACGTATTATTAAAAAAAAGACAAGATGCAGCATTGCTTAAATAAATAAAGCTAGTTTGATTTTATTCATTTACTGCCAAGAAGTGCTCTTGTTGGGTTGGGTGCATGAACAATACAACGTAAATCCGGAACCAAAATTAAGAGAAAAATTAACAAGACAAATGAAAAGAAATTTCTCCCTACTATACAAAACCACTTTGAATTAAAAGAAAATATCTCATTCATTCAATAATAGAAATAAAAGAAATTTTTTTTTTCCACAGAATTATTGCAATATACAAAACCAAATAAATAATCTCTTGGTACAGATATCATATACAATTTCAAAACAAACATTATATCTTCCCTTCACTAATTTCTTTTCTCCAATTAAAATTTTTGTAAGAATAGTCCCTCTCCATTTCAATAACGGGAGAATAATCAATCCCCCATTTTATTTTAGGAAAATGAGAAATCACGACGGGATACTGTAACGATCCTGTAGTGACGGATTGAAATTATATATTATCTTCTCGCGTTTCTATATACGCTATATATTATTTTCATTTTCTGAAATATATACTGTTTACCGAATGAATTTTTATATATTGTTTGTTTTTAATTTATATATATTTATATACTGTTTTCATTTTTTTTAAATACATACTGTTTTACCGAATGAATTTTTTATATACTGTTTATTTTCAATTTATATGTTTTTTCAATTTTTATATGCTGTGGTTACAACATCCGGTCCCCTTATTCTAATGGAGAGCAAAATAACTCATTATTAGCGACCAATCAGGCATGTAATTTCGAAAAGGCGCGAGTGAAATCGGCTGGATCTGGATCTATCTGAACCGTTCATATTTCAATCAACAACCCCGATTAATCCATGCCGCCATTTCCGCTCCACTTCTTCCGTTGGTTGAACTCAATAAGATCTCCTACTATGTTCACATAACATATAATCGTGTAACTGGTGCAATATTGAATATATAACGGGTCAAATTGGTTTGATTACAGAATTTGACCAACAGAGATTTAATTATCTGATTTCAAACGACATTCGTAATACTCATACGAGACACAAATCCACATGTTGGGGTCTGATTGGCTGTCTGCACGTGTGGCAGGTAATGGCAAAGTCATACCTTTTGGTTGAAAACACGGATAAACCAGTTGTACATTAACTGTATGAACCTAACTAAGATCATTAGATTTGATTCTCAATTTAGTGTATCAATAATGCTACATAATATGATGGAGTATTCTGACGGCATCCCTATAGGATTTATTTTGTATATATTACACTAATTATAGAAATAATATTTACATAATAAATTCAGTCGGAATACCGGGATTTCCCGTCTTGTTATGCAGCATTTTTGTTAGTGCATATACTTAATGGTAAACATGGTTCAAGGAAACTTAAAATGACAGTTCGCATGGGTTTTTGTGGTAGGTGCCTGTTCCACTATTTATAGAGAAGGGGACATTTCATCTTCTCTTCACAACTCTCTCTCTCTCTCTCTCTCACACTCACACACACACACACACACACATGATGTTTACAGAATGGAAGAAGAAATGGAGAGAAGATAAGATGGTGAGATATGTTTTCCACAGGCTTTCTTGAACTCTGAACTCGAGCTGCAATTTTGCTTCTGGAATGGAAATTTAGTTTTGAGGGGGCAAGGAGTGATAGAGTGGTCTTGTTGATGGTTCAAGAAAGTCCAAGGAAAACATAAGCACCTCTTTTTATTTCTAAAATTCAAAATCTTCTGATGGTGTTGCTTGATAAGTTCTTTCTGTTTCAGAGCATTTGTTTCCTTTCAACTGTGCTTCTACAAGATTAGGTTTTCTCTGATTTTTTAAACTGATATGTGATGAAAATCATGGCAATTGAGCTTCGAAAAGAAATTCATGGCAATTTGTTCTTTTGTATCAAACTCAGATGTGTTGATGGAAGTTTTAATAATTTCATGCAATTTTTTGTTCCTAATTTGATCTTTTTGAGAACTGTACACACATGAACCCTGTTAGAATGGATACCGGTTCTCTTCTTTTAATCATCCAAGTCAACTATACTAACTGTACTAAAGGAAAAAAAACATTCTCTTTTTTTGGGGAAAAGGGTGTCTCACTTGAATTTTTTTTTCTAAAAGTATGTTTAGTAGCAAACGTGTTGCGCTTACTAGTATAACATGTTTTCCATACATTCTGTAGAAAAATGGGTGTAATGTGGGTGATCTTAAATTTGCATTATAACTATTATAGGACATTATGACTGAAAAATGGCATATTATATCCGGAATTTGGCAAATTGGTTCATTCTTGATGGGCTAATTTGGTAGGGTTTGATTATTTGATTGATTTGTTGATCAATGATTTTTAACTTTAAACTTTATGAAAAGGCTGTGATTTCAGAAGATGAGGTGACCCAACTAATGCTTACTTTATTCTGGAGCAGCTCAACTGGTTGTAGTCCCATATTTGGATCTATGCTGGAATATTTTTTAATAACCTTCTACTATTATTGATTGAAAAATAACCTACTAAAAATAACTTAATAATATTCTATATTTGAATCTGTGCAAATATTGTTTTCAAATTCAAAAAATTCAAAAAATCAGCATTTTTTGTTTTATTTCAAATTATGGAAACTCTGTAAAATTTAATTTTTTTGAATACGATTTCGCATGAAAATATAATTTCTAACTTTTAGAGTTTGAAAGAAAGATTGAAAAAGTAAATTCCAAACTCCTACAATTCAGAAACATTATTTTGTACAAACTCAAACAAAAAAGATTAAATTGATGATAGACATTTTACCTATCCTCCACTGAAAAAATTAATTTCGCAAATTTAATTATTTTTTTGAGACTCAAACTCAGAATAAGTGAGTTAAGCAGACTAGTTAAATATCAATTGTGCTAAATGTAATTGATGTGACTCGGAAATTTAGATCTTTTTCAAAGTTGAAGGTGTATTTACTGCTTGGGCTAGCAAAACATTTCACCTATCGTCAGCTTTATATATTATGAAGTTATTTAAGAAATTAAACAGCTCTTTGTTTTGATGACATTAATAATTTTGAAGTCCACACAGGGTTGATCTTTTTCCATAAATGCCATATGCTTCCTCCGATTGCTGTAATTACACATTCCAGTATAACTTAGACTTGTCATATTTCATGATTAAACTGTTTTGAATTCATTTCTATAATTTCCATCATTATTAATTATATTTTCAAATCAATACAACATTCTGCAATTTGTACAAATGACAATTCTAGTGGAAAACAAACCCCATTTTAATATTGTTTGAGACTTGAGAGGCGCCAGCCACAAAAAAAAAATATTGTGGGGTTTTTTGCTGGTGTGCCCTTGAAAATTTGCCAAATTAGGACGGGGGCAGGGGCAAAATAATCTCAGCTTTTGCTATTTTGGCTTTTCACCCGTATAGGACGGGAGTCTCAAAAGTAAAAGTAATTAAAGATAGAAAAGAGATAAAAAAAATCTAATGAAAATAGAGAATATTTGATAGAAAAGAGAATGTAGCACAACGAGGAAAATTCAAAGCATTCTGAGGTAAAATGATCTTTAATGCTGTCAATCATTGGACACATCTGATTGGACCACGTGGGTCCATGTCAGCATCATACATAATGTTAAGTTCTTCAATGTTGCGAGTTGTGCAGTCGCTTCCATTGGCGACTGGTAATTTCTATTTTTTTTTTTGAGAATACCCAATAGACGATCGTCTATTGTTGTTTGTATTAAATTAAGCGTTCGTATTTACAAGAAGATAAAAGGAGAAAAATAAATAAAAGGAGAATTACAATTTTCATAACTCTTGCCAACGAGTCTCGATCTAAAGGAACCTAATCATTTCCTCCATTGAATCATCAAATTGATGGAAGTTGTTGCGATTGCTCTGGCTGGATTTGTCGTTGAAGATCCGATTGTTTAGCCAAATGAATCATATTCCTATGAGCCAACATGAGTCCTATCGCTTCCTTGTGTTAGAATCCATATTATTGCCAGTATGTAGCCAGAAGTCCAAAGTAGTTGGTCCATCGTGAAGCAGAGTAATATTTTCATTTTGCATTACGTAGCTCCAGACTCTCTTCGAAAATTCACAGTGCCTTAAAATGTGGTTCGTTATTTCTGTAGCCTTTCTACATACATATCATTTACAGTGCTGGCTTTTCAGTATGTCTCTTTTCTGAATATTTGGAAATGTCAGAATTCTATTGTGCAATGCCAACCAAGCAAAAATCTTCAATTTGAGAGCTCATTTGATCTACCATAATCTATGTGATCATGAACATTGTACCCCTAGATCTATAAGATTTGAATAGATTAAGAACAGCGATGGCAGAAACTAATTTTGACAACATGAGTGCTTCTGCACCAAAAGAATTAAACCGAATTATTAACAACCTTGCAATTTTAATTGAAAATTCAGCATGAACCTTTGGAAAAAATAAACAGAGAAAGAATCATGCATGAAAATTTAGTAATTTCACAAAAGAATGCAGATTGTCACTCAAAATTATGACAAATAACTAATAAATGAAACAAAATTCAAAAGAAAAATAACTTAATTTCAGCAAATTCAGAACAAAATTAAATTGCCTCCGCGGATGTAGAAACTCAGAAACGCTCCTTTGATTTAGGAGGAAAAATATACAAAGGAAGAAGAAGAGGGGCCGAAACCATGATGTTTGATGAACTGCCAGAGAGAGAGAGAGAGAGAGAGAGAGAGAGAGAGATGCTAAATAAACCTGAGAGGAGGGGGGAGAAGGAGAGTGGAGACGAGGCAGACCGCTTCTTGACTAGTTTGCCTTCCCGCCGCAATACGCGACAAGCACGACGACCGAAGAATCAACGACTCCTATCAGCATCGCCGCCCCCATGTCCCCCCTTGTTATAGTAAGCATTAGTAGAAATCAGAATGGAGATTCAAAATCAAAAGAGAGGAGGCGGGTTCGAGAGGGAGAGGCAACCGACTGAGGATTTGAGAGAGAGAGAGAGAGATCTAGGGTTTGCCAATATCTTTTCATTTTGGGGACTTGCTGCCTTTCCTCACAATTGGGGACTTTATGGATAATAGTAGGAAGATCATTACGCGAAATCTTTAGATGTTGTTGTAGGAAATCGTTAGATATAAGGCTCTATCGAGTTTTGGGAGAGCTAGGTTTACTCGTCAACTAGCTAGACCAAGTGTAATGTCTTCCTCTAAGGGATGGCTCTATCAGACTTAAATTGTTGATTGTATGATTAAATTCATTTATTTCTTCCAATGAATGACTATGGCCCGTTAGTTAATCTGGGTCCCTTATAATATTGAAGTCTACTACTAAAATCCACAGTAGGTCGTTATTTTCGTGTATTGTGGAGAGTTCATTAAGAAAATCAATTTTTTTATTTTCATCTACCGGTCCGTAGACATTTGTTAAAAGAAAATTTTCTCCTGTCTTGTTAGAAAGTATAGTGTTTAAGGAGAATTCCATAGAGAAGGATGATTCCAGCGAGAAGTGCATTTTTTTCTTTTTCTTTTTTTGAGGGTCTGCAAAATACTTCATTACATGATAATAAAACAAAAGTTGAGATACAAAGCTTCTCATTCCCTAATGCCATAGCTAGGCTACAATTGACTACAGTGGCCACTCATTGGAGGGGTTTTGTTTTGTCGTGTTCGAGCCCACAACGTTGAAGAGGACTGGTCCGACTGTAAGGAAGAGAATTTTTTCAAGAAACAAAAATCCTTGAACTTTTTTACGTTTTACGAATTAATAAATTTGTTATTATATCATTTATTGCATTTTTTATTTGTTATTGTTTCATTAGTGTACTTGTTACTTTTTATTCATTTTGTCTTGTTGCATTTTTTATTGCTATTAGTTTTGCATTTGTTATTATTATTATTATTTTTATTGTTATTATTTGAGACTGTTGGTATTATTTTGTTTTATCAGTGTTATTGTTATTTTTGTGATTATTATTTAGGTGAATTTTAAATTTTAAGCTTTTGCATATTTGTGTGTGTACTGTTCAAATGGACAATTGGTCATCTTTAGAATGTTTTGAACAAATAAAATAATTTAGAAGTGAAAAGAAAAAGTAGACAAATACTCAATTGGAGGTTCTACACAATGGCTCCATCAAAGAAAAAAGATGACTCACATAATCCACATTCAAATAGCGCAAGAACTTGACCAAAGTTTTAAGTTGACTGAATCCAGTACAACTTGAATCTGAAGCAATCAAAATAACATTTTAAATTTTAAGCTTTTGCATATTTGTGTGTGTACTGTTCAAATAGACAATTTTTCATCTTTAGAATGTTTTGAAAAAATAAAATAATTTAGAAGTGAAAAGAAAAAAGTAGACATACTCAATTGGAGGTTCAACAAAATGGCTCCGTCAAAGAAAAAAGACAACTCATAGAATCCACATTAAAATAGCGCAAGAACTTGACCAAAGTTTAAATTGACGGCAAATGATATGGACATGAATTGATTTGATAGGAGCAGTAAATTTTACGGAAAAATACACATTTACCCTTTTTATGCATGCTAATCAATTCAATTAAAAAAACCAAGAATCTAGCACTTAATTTTTCTCTCTCAAATCTGTAAATGAGTATAAAAGGTAACTTTTGTTTTTCCTTTTTCTAAGAACAGCTTCATCATTTTTAGCTTCATTGAATCAGGACATCTGATATTATTAATCATGCTACTATGCAAAAGCATAATCTGGAAGCAATATACTGAGTAAAACATTCTTGTAACATAAATTGGCAACCTTGAACAAATATTATTTCTACAAAATTTTATCATGTCTGATAATCTACAATATGTATATCAAAACGGCGCTAGCAGCTTAAGAAGCATTGCGCGGAATTCCATGCAATCCGCAAACGCCTCCAAAAAAATTGCACGCAATTATATCTAAACAATACTCGCGGATCTTAACCACTCCGTACCTATTTAAAAGACAAATTAAATTGTAGGATTTTGGAATTAATGGATTTGAGAGAGAGATGGGAATTACATGTCGGAAAGAATAAGCCAACAGCAGAGCTCGGAAGGAGTAGCCGAGTCGAGCTGAGGTAATAATACATCAGCGACGGCTCGTTTTAGTGGACATAGTAAATATCGCGAGGCCGCATCAAACATATCCTCTGCTCTGCCTGACTCAACAAAGTTTAAAAAAAATGTTGCATAAATAATTATAATTGAGTCCACAAAAACTTGTATAATTATGTTATTTTGGGTAATTATCAAATTAAAAGATTGTATTTGCATTTACCTGATCGGGGTCGACGTGTCTCAAACCGTCCGTGTACCTGAAAAATATTAAAATTAAAACATTAAAACATAAAAAATGGGAGCAAAAATAAAAAAAAAAAATTAAATTGCAAAAAAGGTCCTTTGTTATTGGAAATTGAGGAAAATAAAAAATCTCTATTCTTGGACAATTCAAAAGTTAGTTCAAGGAGGTATAGTTAATTTTTAAAAAAAATGTGGGGAGTAATTTTTGAATTTTCAAACATTAAGGGCTTTTTTGCAATTTCCAATCACAGAGGGTTTTTTTTGCAATTCCAAAGATTAGGCAGAGAGGAGCTCAAGGGGAATAATTTGGTTGGTAGAAACTTAAAGGGAAGTTAGCAAACAAGCCCCTGTGTTATGGATAAAAGGCTCCTTTGTTGTTGGAAATTGTACAAATAACCCCTCTATTCTTAGAAAAATCAGAAGTTAATTTCTAGCAAACTATAGGGAATGATTTTTTAATTTCCTAAGAATAGAGGGCTTTGTAGCAAATTTCCTAAAACTTAAAAGAAAAGAAATAGAGAAACAAAGAGTAAATAAATAAATACCGGCAAAGGATTTGAGTTCGTACGTGGGGACCATAAAAAAACCCTACCTATTGGAATGTTGATAAAACTATTTTAAAATTAAAAAATTTCATTTTTCATAAATCCCTTGACTTATAAGTTATAAGATACTACAAAAATCCCCTGATGTGTAGACCTTAATTTGTTTAGGGTTTTTGAGAACTTTCAAAATTATGGGGTTTTTCAGAAAAAGGGAAAGACCAAAGTAGGGTGCTTTTTTAATTTTCCAAAAGTCAGGGGCTTTTTTATAAATTTGAGAAAATGAGGGATTTTTCTGGATAAAAAATTCACCTGATGCGATTCCGGCAGCGGCACCGGCAGCTTGAAAAGAAAATCGAACCCTCCTTGTCTTTGTGAGGATCTTGCAAGTTTGATTTGCTCGAAGATTTCGAGTAAGCCGTGCATCATTCCAACGACGGCACAACCTATCACGGGTAGTAGAAGTTCGAATCTTTGATGAAAAGAGCAAGAAATTGAGGAATGGGATCTGAAAAATGGTGGAAGAGTACTGCATGATTGAAGGCAGCAACACAAATACCAGTGGTGAGATCAAGGAGGCATCCGACCAGAAGCTCTGTCTCCTAATTCATCGTCTGGCGTCTGTTGGATAACCCACGATCTAAGTGCCTTAGAAAGTCGCAGCTGAAAATTGAATAGATAGATATTCCTATCAGGTTCGTTCTAATTCATCAATACGACTAGGTGATTCCGCTTTTCCGGGCGGAATTGGAAGGAAAGCTCTATGAGGGGAGCTTGCGAATTGTTCAGTCCATTGGATAAGAGAAAATGACAGAAATGAGAGTAGAAGGCAGAACAAGAGAGAGAATGAGTAGGAGATTGGTCGGAGTGAGGAGAGTTTAGATGGCAGGTCGGAGTCTGAGTGGAGAACAAAGAGTTGTTAACTGAGAAGAGAAGAGGAGAAGAGGAGGGAGACCTTTGCTTTGATGGAAATATTATTTGGGCCTAAACTATAACAAATATATGTGATGGGCCTAAAGGCTTAATTATAAATATTATTTGGATACTTCTAAAGAAAATAATAGCAAGCCCCTTTATTTATCTGTGTATTTGGTTAATTTACAGTATACAAAATACTTGTTTTATTTAGTTATCTGTGTACAGTGACAGAGTTATATACAGACCGGAGGGAGGCCTTTTCTCAAAATTTTTGACAGAGTATGTATTGCCCCATCCTCCTCCCCTAATATTTTTGCAAAACCGATTTCAAGTTCTCCCACTGCCGAATAATACACTTTCCCAGCCATAAATTCGCCCCTTTCTTCCCTCTCTTGAATACTCAGAAAAATCATCTCTTTCAGAACCTTAACCTAATTTTATGGGGCAATGATAGTTTTCATATTTTGAAGGGAGAATACAATATACATGATTTTCTTTTCACATTTGGAAGGGTATCCATGATATTTTCTTGAATCTTCAAAAAGTCACTTTTTATTAGTTATGTTAGTTATTAAGGTGAGAGATATGTGATAGAAACAATTAACTCAACAAACTCATTAAAAATTGGAATTAAGAACAAGAAAATTAAAATGTATCAAATAGTTCGTGCAAGATCGCCTCTTTTCTCCTCTAGTTCGTGCAAGATCAACGAGCAACTAGCATCTAGGACTTCACTTTCCCCCTCTGAATCGATCAACGAACAAAGAGGAGCACTCGCCTAGATCTGTATGGGTTTAGATCTAGAGAGAAATCTTCAAGTGGGTGCGATAGCGCTGAACTGTTGCTCTCAACTTTGCTCGAAATCACCAACCACGCCACTCTGGGCTGATTTTCAATATTAATCAGCTTCTATTTTAGCTGTTTTCCAGCTCAATTTTAGCGCTTTCAGCACTTCAAGCATTTTTCACTTCAATTTCAGCATTTTCAACATTTTGCAGCTTGAATCCAGCACTATAAGCGCTTTTCAGCTTCAATTTCAGCGATTGCAGCTTTTTCCACTTCAATTTCAGCCCTCGCAGTATTTCTCAGCTCAATTCCAGCACTTGCAACGTTTTTCAGCTTCAATTTCAGCGACTGCAGCTTTTTTCATCTTCAGCACGCGCAGCACTTTTCAGCTCAATTCCAGCACTAGCAATGTTCTTCAGCTTCAGTTCCAGTGATTGCGGCCTTTTTCAGTTTCAATTTCAGCACTCGCAGCCTTTTTCAGCCCAATTTCAGCACTTGCAACGTTTTCAGCTTCAATTCCCATTTTTCGGTTCCAATTTCAGCACTTTGCAGCACCTGAAGACTAGATTTGCAGGGTTTGGAGCCTGGACTCTTCGTTGACTTTACACTTGAAGTTTGAGCATTTTCTAATAATTGGGCAATCTGGCTTTATGCTTTTTTAAGGCTCACTTTTCGTTAAAGTTTGCTTTTGTTTTGTGCTGAAAAAACAACAATTATACAAGTTTTTTTGCAATCCGAATTTAATGCTGGTTTTATTCCTACTTTTAGCTTATATATAATTGAAAATAAATAAATAAATATTTAATTGAATTTAATGCTGATTTACATCATATTTAAATTCAGTCACTTGCAAATATATGATTCAAAAGCCTTAAAAAACCATCCCTGCCTTGTGTGGAGATAAACAAGCTTAAGATTTGTTCTTAGATTGGGTACTATCTGCTTTCTCCTCATTGATAGAAACATTTTAGCAACTTAATGCAATTAAGTATTTTAGCTTATTTTAATTTTTAGCATCATATTTTCAAATGAATATTAAACCTATTTTTCTTGTATTTTGGAATGACCTGACAGAATCTTGCTGCTATTCAACAACCGAGCAACCATCGAACTAGGAAACGGGATCATCATCAATTTCTGAAAAGATAAATGGTTGCATGAAAAAAAATTTAGAACAAGAATATCTGGGATCTTATTTTCTAGATTGCAACAAATTTAGCACGGTCAATCAAATTCTAGTAGCTTAGCACCCATGGCAATGGGATCAACAACTCAATACCCAGTAGGAAAATAAACTACGGAAATTGTAAAACAAAATTCAAAGCATCAACCTATCCGCTCAACAGGACTGACTGGTGTGGATCAGTGGTACGGCCTTCTTTACAGATATGGAAACTTCAAAGTAGCTCCTCTTTTTTTTCTTTTTCTTTTTTGTGTTTAATGGCCCGTAGGCGCTTCTTACCTAAAAAGAAATAAGTTTTAACATACACCAACTAAAAAGCCCAACATCCATCTCAAGGCCTAAAGGAACACCAACTAAACAAAAGAAAGAAATGTTGGATCATTAATCCAACGTTGGACTGATATGTAAAATATTTGTGTATCATAATACTGTCAAATATACTTATAATAAAGTGATCAAGTTTAGTTAATTATATTAAGCATTAATGTATCAAATTAGGGTGTGGCTTTTGATGTGTAGAATTGTGGGTGGTGTATTTCTATTTCTGTGATGGCTGAAATAGAAAAGTTCACATTAGGAGTCAAAGGGTGTCTCTTAATGAAAGGGTGCCTATATGGCTATATACAATTTGGTCCCCAATACACATAAACTAAGTCATTCTTTTATTTGTCTCATTAAGAAAAGAGAGAGAGACCAAAAGAGAAAAGAAAACAAAGAAATCTCAATTGGCATTCATGAAGTATTTGGAAGACTCTATTTGGTTATTTCGATGATCTTCACTCGTGAATCGGAACTGCTATAAAAAATTACTTTCTATCTGAATTCGGGAACAGTATTTTAAATTAATTGCAGTGATCTAGTAGATGAGAACTAGGAGATTATTTTACTAAAAGAATAGGGCAATTTCATAAATAATGAGGGAGATCTAAGCGTTCAATGTTGGAGTTATAATACCAAAACAAAAGCTGTTACTAACCGACACGTGGTGATTTAATGAGTTCTTCTTCTACTAGCATAGCTCTTGGCACATTTTTCTAATAAAATTATAATGCTTCATCTTCTAATCTGGTACTCAAGCATGGACAAGAGGTACGCTTCCACTATCAAGTTACAGTTTGATTCACATAGTTTCGATCCGGATTTTGACGGTACCGGACGGTATCGCCCCAACAAGAAAAACTAAAACTAAAACCAGACTTTGAAATCGCGAAACAGGGGCTGCATTTCTACCACTTATTCTTCTCCTTTTTCTCCCATTGTTTCTTTCTTCACCATCATTCATCAAAGTAGCTCCTCGGATTTAAGTTTTCTATGCGGCTTCTCTCCAAAGAAAAACTACGTGGCTTCTCTCCAAAGAAAAACTACGTGGCTTCTCTCCAAAGAAAAAACTGCAAATGTGGTGCTGGAAAATTTGGAAAGAACGCAATGCAATGCAAGATCTTCCAGCAAAAAAGAAACAAGGCAAGAATCTTCCTGCAAAAAAGAAACACGAAACAACAAATATTCTCGATTATTTTTGAGAGCATGCTTCTCTTTGAGCTTCCTTCTTCTCTCTTTCAAGCTTAAAATAGCACTCTCTCCTCCGGATCTCAAGTTTTTCAATTTCACCTCTTTTGTCTCTCCTCTTCAGAGTTGTTCATCCCAATCCAGATATTGAAAAAATTTCACTAGAAATTCCCCTCAATTTAAGAAAAGTGTCATTCAGAATAGCCGCACTCTAAAATAAATATGAAGACCATTTTTTTTTGTAAATATTGAAGTTTAATAAGTGTTCAACTCTTTGCATAAATGCATATCATACTGTATCTTGTTACATATGAGAGGTTTGCTAATTGCTACAAATGTATCTTATTACCAACCTTACTATATATTGATCCATTAGTACCGGTCTAAATCTATTCAATTCAATTCCTTTCTAGGCTGCTCAAAGGAGGATTCTAAAACAGGTTGATGAGTTAAATCTATGAGCTTTTAATGAGAAACGCCTCAAGGTAGTAAGAAAATAAAAAGATTTTCTTCATAGACTTTTAAGAAAGGGGGCTGATTTATAAATACTCGCAAATTGACATGAGCGTGAACTTTCAGATGTACTGAATATGGGTCAAGGTAGACCTGAACCGGCCTCAAATGGCTCAAGGTAGATCTGAACCGGCCTCAATTGACAACACCTGTACTAGTTAGTACATATTTAACTGCTATGAAGTATGAACCTGACAAGAATTTTTTGAATAAAGAACTTAACCAGAAATATTTGAGTCTATTATAACATCATAGATGAAACTGATTCAATTTGAAGTTTGGAGATTCCAATCTACTTTGGTCAATTGGTCATGTCACCTTGTTTTCCCTAATTTTTAGCTTGTTTCAAGTAGTTGGAACAGTGAAAGATCTCATGTGTTATTTACAAGAGTTATATTTTTTACGGATAACTTCTATTATCATTTATTACTATCCTTAGTTTTATTTATCTGATAATTGTTGTGGTTTTTGTTCTTAAATCAGGATGAGCAAGAAAAGGGGTTAATTCAGCTGAATGAAAGCCTGCAAGAAGTTTCTCGACAACTCGAAACAGGAAAGATGAGAGCAAAGGTCCCTTAATTAATACCAATACTCTCTCTCTCTCTCTCTCTCTCTCTCTCTCTCTCATTTTTGGTTAAATTTTGGAAACTCATGGTTAAATTTTTTCTCTTTCTCTCTCTAATTTTTCCTGTATTCCTTTGTAGGATGTTGAATGTAAACTAAGAAAAGATGTTTATGCGCTGCAGGCGCGTGAACAAACTGAGAAGCACCTATTGGTAATTAACTAATTAATTTTCTTAGAAAAGAGGTTTAGTCAACTGGTTATTTATTCTGTTTTTTTAAGAATGCACTTTTTGTTCTTCTTATATTAGGAGA
Organism: Juncus effusus; assembly: GCA_027726005.1. Taxonomy (NCBI): domain Eukaryota; kingdom Viridiplantae; phylum Streptophyta; class Magnoliopsida; order Poales; family Juncaceae; genus Juncus; species Juncus effusus. The sequence continues at coordinate 2,596,483 of CM050906.1, read as the reverse complement.
AGAAGGAAGCCGAGTTTGAAGAAATGCGTCAAAATTACGAACAACTCTGCGAGACTGGCAAAGAGGCTACAGAACTCCTGGATGAAAAGAAGTCCCTGGCGGTACTCTCTCTCTCTCTCTCTCTCTCTCTCTCTCTCTCTCTCTCTATATATATATATATATATATATATATATATATATATATATATATATATATGAGTGCGGCTAAAAAACATACGTATGTTTTTGGGGTGAAAAATATACGGTCCAAAATACGTATTAAATCATCAATAATTAAAATTTCAACCGTACGGATGGAATATGCATGTTTTGAATATATTGTAGATTAATTTTCAAAAGAATCAGAATATTATATCATTACCATCATATATCATCAAAAATCACATAATCGCATATATATATATTATATATATTTTGATGATATATGATGGCAATGATATAATATTCTGATTCTTGCGAAAATTAATCTACAATATATTTAAAACATATATATTCCATCCATACGGTTGAAATTTGAATTTTTGATGATTTAATACGTATTTTGGACCGTATGTTTTTCATCCCAAAAACATATGTATGTTTTTTAGCATCTCCCATATATATATATATATATATATATATATATATATATATATATATATACATATATATATGTCTTAAATTGGTACACTTAAAATGCGCTCATCTTTCCCTTCTTTTGACAGGAGGAGAAGGAAGAAGAACTAAGAAAACTCTATGCAAAGTTAGAAACGGCGCAAGAGGCAAGCAAACAGGCAGCTGAGCTTGTACGCCAGCTTCAAAACGATAATAATCTATTACAGGTATAAACTCTCTCTCTCTCTCTGTATTTTCCCTAAAATTTCTACAATTGAATTTTTTACATTTTTCCTTTTTATTTCAGGAGCAGCATGAAGAAGTCAGTCAAATTTATCAGCAACTTGAGAAGGAGAAAGAAGTCTGTCAAATCTCGATCAGCCATGATTTCGCATTCTCATGTTCGGCTAAGCGGACACGATTTTGCCATCCCATGTGAAACTTCTATTTCAAGCCTACACTTGTATATTTCGGTTTCATAGCATGTACTCCTATTCAAAAGAAACTGACCATGTAGATATTGGAATATATTTTGATTGGAGAAATCGTGAGGATTCTATGTTTAATGAGATGCATGACAAATGAATGTTATATGTCTTATATCTCTTGCTAACACACATGCTGTTAGAATTGGCTACTTGTATTCTTAAACGGATGGATTGGAGTTTCCGTGCAATTTCAAGTTAATGACAATTTAATTCCCTTGTCAATATCAAAAGTTATTCGCATGACTTGATCAAGATAACCTTCACTAATGCACCTTTGAAGCTCTGACTTCGTCAAAAATCATCAAAGGAATTATTTTCTTTTAATTTATCTGCCATCAGAAAATAGGTTGTACCAATTTAATATAGTCACTAGGATAATACCCGCGACTTCACTGTGGGTTTTTAATTTTTTATTATTTCATATAGATTCTCATACTTCAACTTGTAGGAAAAAATAGCTTCAGTTATTCTCATAAAAATCATAACTTGATGAGATGAGAAGATGAATATCCCAACTATGGTGTGCTTAAAACAAGGATAAATACCATCATAGGTCACTCAACTTTCAAAAATGACTAAATAAGTCATCCAACTTTTAATTGCCCTCTATAGGTCACTCAACTTTCAAAAATTATCAAATAGGTCACCAAACTTTCAATTGTCCCCAATAGATCACCTAACTTTTTAAAAAAAGACCAAATAGGTCACCTGAATAGTTAAATTTTGAGTGACTTATTTGATTATTTTTGAAAGTTGAGTGACCTATATGGAACAATTGAAAGTTGAGTGACCTATATAGAACAATTGAAAGTTGAGGGACCTATTTGATAATTTTTAAAAGTTAACTTACCTATAGGGGACAATTGAAAATTGAGTGACTTATTTGGTCATATTTGAAAGTTAAGTGACTTGGGGTGAATTTTCCCTTAAAACAATTAGGAAAACAGATGTAAAGTTGTTACATAATAATTCAGGGTAATGTTTAGAGGTAATATTTTAAAACAATCACAATGAACACTCATTCATTTTTCTCAATTCGTTTTGAGGAAATATCCACATGGAATTACACCAACAGGCCTCACCACAAAAGGGATGAAATTAAAATGAGATACTTCTCTTATATTTAAATATTGATCAAATATTCAAAATTACCAATTATTCAATTATGATTAATTTACATAAATTGTTTGTAAAGTATAATCCAATTTTATAAAGTGGAATTTTAATTTACATAAAAATTCTTTGGCTTTCTATTTTTTCGGCAGTGAGGAAGTATTCACACAACTTTTCTTGATGGAATAGACAAACATTACCTTCATTTCCAATTTCACAATCTTTTGATACCTAAAAATATAAAATTTTTAATTTCTGGTTGATTTTCAAATTGAAAAAAAAAAAAATTCTACCTTAAATTTTCATCTACAGTTAGGCCCCGACAAGAAACATGGTACCAGTTCTTTTGCGCTTCAGAAGTAAAATCTACCTTAAACTTCCATCTACAGTTCAGCCTCTCACAAGAAACATGGTATCGGTTCTTTTGCACTCCAGAAGTATCTCTATCACTTAATTATAATCTCCTCGATAAAATTCTGGGTAATAAATAGATAATCAAAATCTTAGTATAACTGTTGCATTGGAATTCTTGATGCATAATAGATAATAATAAACAAAAAGTTTATTTTTTTTATTTAAAACAAAGATGATTAATTTATTGCATTGATAAGTATAACTGTGGTATCAACACCAATTACAAAAGCCTCTTGTTAAAATGTGGTGGTTTGATTTAATTAATTTTTTTCCCATAAAATTAATAAAAAAACTTATTATGACAATACCAAAAAAAAAAATCAGTTTTGCGGATATTATTGAAAGTGTTATTTTATTATATGAATATGAATGAGTATATATATAGTACCTACTTCTCTAAATTGATCGACTCTCTGTTTGATTTCATCATGAATAAAAGCGGTTATAAATTCGAACGCATGATGCAAAAAAAATTAAATAAAAAAAGATGCAAATTTTTTAGTTCTAAGATAAGAGCTGATAATGCATAGCGCGGGTATTATAAAATTTAATTAGTAATTTCAATTATGTTCTCTTTACAATTTCTATAGAAACAAAAGATTAATCCTACAAAGAATATACGTTTTACTGTGAAAAAGCCAAATATTTTGAATTTACATTTTGAAGTAAAATATTCTTTTTGGTAATAATGTTGTAATCATGCAATTTCTAGCAAATTAATATGACTTTCATGTAAAGGATTGCAAGAATCGGCAAAACTTTTCTTCTACCAACATTCTTTTTTAAATTATCTATTCATGATGGAAAATAGAATACAAATAAAAATAGGTTAAGACTTAAGACTTATTAATATAAGAGCAATTTTCCGTATCTAGTACCATACCAAGCTGATTAAAAAAATAATTGATTTTTATCATAATATATAGGCAATGACTATTTGTTTTTATTTTTTCATTTTGCTAATGTTGAGTTTTTTATTTTTGTTCTAATTAAAAAACTATATACAAAACTGAGTGTAATTAGAGGCTTTATTTCACAAGCCTTAATTACACAAGATGTATTCATTATCTGATACTACAAGAATGGAAGGGAGCCATTTAATATATACCCCATCCAAAATGGTAAAATCATGTAAACCCTTATTAAATGCCTCTCCTTTTTTTTTCTATATTTGTCTCCAAAATTACCTAAATTACCCTTAGTCAAAACAGATAAAGAAAGGTGCATTTAAGGTAATTTTTGGAAAAAAAAAAGTTCAAAGATGGTATTCATGGTATCTTCCATGTTTTACTTTTAAAGAGGGTATCTTAGTCATTATATTTTCAGCTATGCAGCGTATATGTTTCACAATGAGTTGGAATTAACCATGGCATTGTGTTATGCCAAGTATTAATGATATAATGTGTAACCATGGAGAGTGTCAGAATATCACTAAAACAAACTGCTAAATGCTATATGTAAACATCAAATAATGTCATTTTACCGAAACAACATCAAAATGATTTATTAATTAATTCCTTTTGAGTCGAGATAATTTATTTTGGCGAAAAAAGTTAATAAAGAAATCCAAAAAACTCATATAATTATTTAAAAAAATTGAATATATAATTATATAATTAAAATGTAATCAAGAAAGAAATTCTTGTTTTTTATTATTTTATAAGAGGGATGAGAAGTGTAACAAATGCTTTAAAACAATAGAAAATGCTACATTGACAGTACGTAAGTGTTAGATACGGAATGTACAACAACAGTACATGGATTGTTTTCATTTGAAAGACATGAGGTTGCCACGACATTTTGTTTATGTCTCTGGTTAAATCAATTCGTATTTGAATGGAGATAAATATGTATTAGTTTCGAATCTGAAAACCTACCACAAAGAACCTAATTCAAAGGTTAATATGAAAATAAAAAACTCTCATTAAACAAAAAAAAAAACCTTAACATGCCCCAAATTGACCAGAAAATCAGAACTTGGTCGGATTTCGGGTCGTTGACTTGTCAATATTTTTGGGTCGGGTCGGATTTGGGTTCGGGTGGGTCGAGTCGGATTTTTGAGTCAGGTTAGATTTTTCCAGTTCTAGTTATGTACTGTATTTAACTTGTGATGAAAAATCTTTAATTAAATAAATATCTATTTATTTTCAATTTTGCGCAGTATAAAGAGTCTGATGAGTTCAAAAGTCTCAAAGAGAATTTATGTCTTAGAAATCAATATAACTAATATATTATTTTCTAAAATAATATGTTGACATTATAAGAAACATAATAAGATTATTATAAAGTAAATATATAATATTAACATAATAGTGAAATCAACAGGTGTATGATCCTTTATTAATTATATACAATTTTAGGCCATTCAGGTTTGGGTCATTCGGGTCTGGGGTTTCGGATCGTTCGGGTTTCGGGTCATTTGGGTCTCGGGTCATTCGGGTCTCGGGTCATTCGGGTCTCGAGTATTTCGGGTTTCGGGTCGTTCGGGTCTCGGGTATTTCGGGTCTTGGGTCGTTTGGGTTCGGGTCGGGTCGGGTTTCGGGTCGTTGACTTGTCAATATGTCCCCCCCAAGATTTTGACTGAGGAGTATATATCAGTAGTGCTTTAGTGAAATTTATTTTTGAGATATATGTATTTCTATGCATTTGTTCCCCCTCCCCCCCCCCCCCCCCCCCCCCCCCCCAAAAAGATTTTTGTAGTGTGTTAATTAGTAGAGAGATTTTTTTTTGGCCGGAAGCTTGCACTTCCAAATCTTTGCAGCCGAGGCATTCAGAATTCCTGGATTAGCAAGTACCTTGTATAACTTACTAATCGGGCATTTCCCCTCTGTTCGTCCTAGAAACGAAATCACGTCTTGCCCTGTCGAAACATTCGCAGTACTAAGCACTTCTTCTAATTCTTGCAATTCAGACTCGGCTCGAAAAGAAAGGTTATCTCTCAACAGCAGGTCCCATCCGCCTTCGTGCAGCGCTTCGCGGACTGTTATATCTTTTGCCTCGGAGAAAGAAAAAAGGACACTGAAGGAGTTCTTCAAGGCAGTATCTAGCGCCCATTTTTTATGCCAGAAACTAGTGTTGCCTCCATTACCAATTTCCACCCTTGATAAATTGATGAAGAGCGGAAGGCAGGATTAAATGTCTCTCCAAAAGAAAGATTGCTTCGATTTGTGTACTGGAGTAAGAGGAAAGATTGGGTCCCCGTATTTTCCAAAGCAAACCACACTCCAGATAGAGTCAGCCCGTGTGTAGTAAGTCCACCACCACTTGATCAGGAGACATGTATTGTGGATTTTCATATCTCGCAACTAGCCCTACACTCCATTTCGGTGTACACATCAGACCCCAGTTGGCTAAATGTGATCCATGTTCTTGCCCTTCTTTCCAGATAAATGCTCGCATAATCTTCTCCATTTCATCGATTACCCATTGAGGCAGCTTGAAACATGACATGAAGTAGGTTGGTAATGCCTCTAGCACCGATCGGGTCAGTTGAATTCTGCGACTGAAGTGCAGAGATTCCGGATTCTTTTACAGTTGTTTTCCCTTATTTCCGGTTTAAAAATTAATTGGAGCAAAAGCGAGATAATTCCTATTAGAATTTCCTTGGAGCAAATGGAATATATTATCAATTCTCTGAACCACGTTCTTTCTGAGCTACCTATGGAGTACTTGGGTCTCCCCTTAACTCTTAATAAGCCTCCGAAGTCAGCCTAGCTCCCTTTGCTCTCTAAATTTTCTAAAGACTTTTCGGCTGAAAAGGGTTGTTCTTATCCGTCCCGGGCACGACCCGAAACCTGAACCCGACCCGAACCCGACCTGACCCACCCATCGGCCACCTCTAAAGAAGAGTGAAATGATATTTCCAAAATGTTCAATAATAAATAAAGTAAGATATAGGAAGAAGAGTGGAATGATATTTCGGGTATGTTCAATGTTGAATAAAGTAAATAAAGTAAGATATAGGAAGAAGAGGGGAATGATGTTTCGGGTATGTTCAATGTTGAATAAAGTAAGATATAGGAAGAAGAGTGGAATGATATTTGGGGAATGTTCAATGTTGAATAAAGTAAGATATAGGAAGAAGAGTGGATTTCGGGTATGTTCAATGTTAAATAAAGTAAGAAATATTCGGTTATTGGGCCATGAGCCTGATTGTAATATATTAGTTTTAGAATCTTTATTTTGATTTTAGGACACCGGATCTAGGCCCAATCCGAATAGTTCTAGAGTCTAGGCATTTAATAATGCATCATCAATTTAACGATTTTTCTTTTAGATATCACTTTATTCAAAAATAATTCTGCCAATATCACTCATTTCAAAATAATAGAGTATCTATCATTTTCGCCACTACTAGTGGCGGAAGTGGCGGAATATGAAAAAAATTAATTTTTTTTGTATTTTTTCCTGAGAAAAAATTAATTTTTTTTCTGTTCCGCCAATGACAGTGGTCAGTGGCGCACTGGCGGAACACATTTTTTTCATTAATTAACCTTATTTTTTGAAAAATTATAAAATCCACATGTTCCCCCATTAGTAGTGGTGGAAATGATAAATATTTCATTATTTTGAAATAAGTGGTTTTTGCTGATTTATTTTTGAATTGAGAGGTACAAAAAAAAAAAAAGTCCAATTTAATATAAAATAAAAAGAATGCTAGAAACAAGGCCCCCGGTGAATAGTTTCTAAATCCACTTGAATACTGGGGAGACCAACAATAGGTGTTTTTTCTGTTTAAAATTATTCCTCCTCTTCGGTGTTTTTTCTGTTTAAAATGATTTCCTCCTCTTATTTTGCCTTCATTGTATTTGTGACCAAAATGACTTCGCGTCAGCTGGCGAGCCGCCTGCTTCTCCACCGCCATAAAACCACCTCCGCCCAATACGTCGCCGAGCGCCACCGCGACGCCACCTTCGAAAAACTGATGGAAACGTACAAACCCTACCTCAAAGCTCTGCCTCTCATCGACCTCATCCTCTCCAGTCCTGAGCACACTCTCCCTCTCCACTTCCTCTCTCCTTCCCTCTCCCAACGCTTCCACTTCAACAGAGGCCCTCTCCACTTCATCCGCTCCTTTCCTCGTGTGTTTTATATCAGCCATTGTAAGCCGACCGTTGTTGGTCTCACTGAGGAAGCGGAATCTCTTCTCTCGGCTGAGGCGGAGGCTGGTAAAGAGGATTCTGAGAGTGCCACGTGTAGGATTGAGAAGCTTGTTGCAATGTCGCTGACACGCAGTCTCCCTTTACGTGCGATCTTTCGTGTTTGGCGTGAGCTCGGTTTGCCGGATGACTTTGAGCAATCTGTCATGCACCGAAATGTTCATGTTTTTACTCTTGTTGATAATCCGAGCGAACCCAATACTCATATAATTAAACTCGTTGATGGTAGTGAAAAGATTTTTGTATCATCTATTGAATCATGGAGAAAATCGCAACAAAAGGATTCAAACTTTGAGTTCAAATTACAGTTTCCTCCATGCATGAAGCTCAAAAAGAAATATCGAGCCAAAATAAAAGCATGGCAAGAGTTACCATATACCTCTCCTTATGATCTAAACACCGCTACCAGTACTGGTACAAGCAAAGTTTCAAAATTTTCAAGGGCTAAGATGGAAAAGAGAGCAGTTGGTATAATGCATGAAATTTTAAGCTTAACGGTAGAGAAAAAGGTGGAGGTAGAAAAGATTAGCCATTTTAGGAAGTGGTGTGGTATAGAGCTTAATATTAGAGATTTATTTTTGGATCATCCTGGAATATTCTATTTGTCAACAAAGGCGTATAGGCATACTGTTTTTTTGCGAGAGGCTTATGATAAAGGCAGACTAATTGAGCCTAATCCAATTTATGAGACAAGGAGAAAAATGGTTGATTTAATGCTTTTAAGGAGACATGAAATTGGGGATGAATCAGAGTGAAATTTTATAATGTGGTATGCACATAAGCTGTTTGATGAAATTCCTTGCTGTGTTATTAGAGTTTTAAGCCTTTTTGAACTATGTAGGATGAATTTTTGAATGTGAAGCAGAATTTTTAATGTAGTTGTAATGTTCCATTTTCTCCAAATTCCTTTTTTCATCTGAGTTATTTTTCTCATGAACCCCAATTGCAATTATATCCATGACTTCTCCAAGTTCCTTCTTTCTTATTCTTGGGAAATTGAAAAAGTAGAAAGTCATTTCGAAAACAAATTCTTCGTTTATACTGAAATCAATGTGAGCAATTCCCCAATTGCAAGAATTTTGAATCTCTAAGATTAATTCATTAAAAAGGCTGCAAAAGAAAAAGTCTCATCGAGTGTTTGAGACTATTGGCAAACAGTCACTTGACTGCAGCTGGTAGAGTAAATTTAAGATGGTTCATAGAAAGTACTGTGTTTAAGATGGATTTAGGGTGTCTATTTAATGTTATCTATTGATGATTTAGGATTAATTATTTGATTTGTCACTATTTAGGTGTTGATTTGAATAGTATTGTTGCCGATCATGATAGGATTTAGGTTATAAAGCTTATAGTTTACGATTATTTTTATCATTTAGAGTTTAGATCCGTGATCTTAATATATCCAGGTTTTAGAGTATATAGTATAGTGCTTTGATAATTCAGCAGTAATAGTTTGATTTATCATCTTTGGTATAATTCACATTTTTTGTCCTTACAAAAATTTATTAAAAAAAATATAATATATTATCATTTACATTTACAATTACATCCAAATGTGTAACAAAGAAATAATCAAATCATCAAGTTTTACATACATTAAATGTGCTCCATTGAGGTAAAATGCGAATATGTACATATCTTTGTTTGGTGCGATGTCATGAATTGCTTATCACCATTCGATGTGAATGTGTATCACCAATGACATAAGTGTTAATCTCTTTAATGTTGAAATTATGGTTTTCATGTCAATCCGCCTATTGTGATGTGAACCATATCTTGTCCAATGTGAAGAATGTCCTCCATTAATGTTGGCATCTTTCTTTACCAAATGTTGACCGACATGTAATTTTCTTAATTTATCTTGAACATTAATAATTATTAACATGATACTTAAGACTCTTCATGTTACTTGAGATTATCTATGAAGCAATCCGCAGTTTTTATAATTATTGAATAGCTTTTTTGGATGTTTTGCTAGGGTTAATAAATAATAAGGAAGAGAGCATATAAAAGAACTCGGTTTTCTCCAACATCGTATAAAAATGTGTACCAATAAATGAATGGAATACAAGATATTGCTCATGAGTAAATAATCTTTAGTCAGGAAATAATCAATCTTTCATATATGTATATATAATACCAAGCATAAAAGAGTTAATTACTTTTTCATAATTTTGTCATTTCCGTTTCAGTAAATATTGCATGTGTATCATGAAGTACTTGCTTTCTCAAAAATATGTTGTGTGTTTTTCACATCAATTTGAAATGACTTTCTTTTATTTTATTTGTTTATATTAGAACCCTTCAATTTTTTGAAGAACAGAGAAAACAAAAGGGAAAAAATTGTATTATTTAATGATGTGATTTACCCTTTAATAATAAGCACTCTGTACAATATAGTTTCGTGTACTTCTAAACCATTTTTAGTATATTCTTTAATAATGTGACACAAAAAAATCAAAAAGCGATTACGACAAACAAAATTTGGGTTACTTTTATGATTTAGGGTTTGATCGGTGATCTTTATATATCCAGATGTTGGAGTTTATAGTAGTAGATTGATTTTATAGCATTTTAAGATTTTTGAGAATAGTGTTCTAATTATCATCTTTGCCATAATGTATTTTCTTTTGTTCTTACCAGAAAAATATCAAAAAAAATAAAAAATAAATAATAATATATTATCATTTATAATTACAATTATATGCAAATGTAACAAAGAAATATCCAAATCATCAAAGTTTCACATACATTAAATGTGCTCCATTGAAGTAAGAATGATGAATAATAACTTTTTCATATCATTTGAAAATAAAACTAAAGCACCCTAGTTTATTAACTTTAGATATTTTCACCCTAGAAATAGAAGTACAACAATGAACGACTTGTAAAGATGCACAGATCTTCGTTTGGTGGGATCATGAATTGTACATCATCATTCAATGTCAATGCCGTAATGCCACCAACAATGTTGAATATATGGTTTCCAAATTCCATGTCTACGTCCTCTTAGTCAACTCGTATTGTGGTGCGAACCATATCTTGTCCAATTTGAAGAATGACCTCCATTATGTTGGCATCTTTCTTTACCAAGTGTTGACCCCTATGAAAAAATAATTGTTTATCTTGAACATTCATAATTATTAACATGATACTGACAAATGTGAAGAATGCCCTTCATTATGTTGGCATCATTCTTTATCTTGTTTTATATCAGCCTTTCTAAGCCGACCATTGTTGGTCTCACTGAGGAAGCGGAATCTCTTCTCTCGGCTGAGGCTGCGAAAGGGGATTTTGAGAAAGCCACGTGTAGGATTGAGAAGCTTGTTGCAATGTCGCTGACACGCAGTCTCCCTTTACGTGCGATCTTTCGTGTTTGGCGTGAGCTCGGTTTGCCGGATGACTTTGAGCAATCTGTCATGCACAGAAATGTTAATGTTTTTACTCTCGTTGATAATCCGAGCTAATCCAATACTCATATAATTAAACTCGTTGATGGTAGTGAAAAGATTTTTGTATCATCTATTGAATCATGGAGAAAATCGCAACAAAAGGATTCAACCTTTGAGTTCAAATTACAGTTTACTCCATGCATGAAGCTCAAAAAGAATTACCGAGCCAAAATAAAAGCATGGCAAGAGTTACCATATACCTCTCCTTGTGATCTAAACACGGGTACCGGTACTGGTACAAGCCAAGTTTCTAATTTCTCAAGGGCTAAGATGAAAAAGAGAGCAGTTGGTATAATGCATGAATTTTTAAGCTTAACGGTAGAGAAAATGGTGGAGGTAGAAAAGATTAGCCATTTTAGGAAGTGGTTTGGTTTAGAGCTTAATATTAGGGATTTATTTTTGGATCTTCCTGGAATATTTTATTCGTCAACTAAGGCGTATAGGCGTACTGTTTTTTGGCGTGAGGCTTATGATAAAGGCAGGCTAATTGAGCCTAATCCAATTTATGAGATAAGGAGAAAAATGGTTGATTTATTGCTTTTAAGGAGGCATGGAATTGGGGATGAATCAGAGTGAAATTTCATAATGTGGTATACAAAGCTGCTTGATGAATTTCCTTGCCGTTTTATTATGAGTTTCAAACCATTTTGAACTTTCTACAATGAATTTTTTAATGTGAGGGAGAATTTTTAATGCATTTGTATCGTTCCATTTTCTCCAAATTCCTTTTTTTTCTCTGAATTTGTTTTTTCTCTCATGAACCCCAATGGCAATTATGTGCATGATTTGTCGAAGTTCCTTCTTTTTTATTCTTGCCAATTTGAAAAAGTAGAAAGTCATTTCCAAAAATTTCTCTTTGTATAGTGAAATCGATTCCCACAGTTCCCCAATTTCAAGAATTTTGAATTTCTAACATTGATTCATTAAAAAGGATGCAAAAGAAAAAGCCCAATGGAGTGTTCGAGTCTTTGAGACTATTGGCAAATGGTAACCTGAGTGCAGCTGGAAGAGTAAATTTAAGGTGGATTTAGGATGCTATTTTTTTTTTTCTTTTTTTTTTGAATGCTAGCTTGAGGTGGGTGTCTAGACTATAGTTAATGTTATCTATTGATTTACGATTAATTCTTGGATTTGTCAGTCCATTTAAGTGTTGATTTGATTACTATTTTGCTCATCATGATAGTATAATTCTTAGGATTTTATTATTCAGGGCTTTGATCTGTGTTCTTAATGTATCCAGATTCTAGAATTTATACAATAGTTTCGATTATGTAACTGTTGAAATTTTTTGGGAAGTGTTTTGATTATATCCAAATGTGACAGAAATATTCACCTCATCAAGTTTCACATACATTATATGTGCAACTAGTGAAGAAAGAATGAATATTAATTTTTCATATCATTTGAGAACAAAAATTCGTAAAAATTTATTGTCATTTTTAAATATTTCTCCTTAAGAAGAGAACTACATTTGTGAGCAGGTTCAAACTTTTTGTCTTACAGTCTTGTCCATGAAAGAGAATGTTTTTCCACTTTACTAGCTTGTATAATTGTATGCAATTTCTTCTTTTTGTCTTAGTAATTGAAAATCATTTGTGTGTTAATTCAGACTCTTCAGGTTACTTATGATTATTGATGATTTTTTAACCCAATCTCTTGATGAGGCAATCCAAAGTATTTATGATTATTGAAAAATTCTTGAGTTCCTTTAGGGCTTGTTTGGATGAGTAGGAAGTACTAGGGATTTTATGGGTTAGAAAAAATATACTGAATTATTCGAATTTTTTTGAATAGTAGCACTATTTTGAAGAATAATTAATCAGATAGCACGATTTTCAAAATATTTGGGTAGGTAGCACTTCCGCCAGACCTTCTGGCGGAACTGAATTAGTTCCGCCAGAGGGTCTGGCGGAACTAGGGAATTTTTTTTTTTTGCTAATCTCGGCCATTTGGCACCCTTAAACAGCCTTAATTAATGAAAAGGCTAGTTCCGCCACCGGGTCTGGCGGAACTAGGTAAAATTTATTTTTGGCCCAATTTAGACGGTGAAATTGGCCCAAAAATGACGAAAATATAGGTTCCGCCAGACTATAGTTCCGCCAGTGGATCTGGCGGAACTATACATTTTCCCAACTTACAATCTGACCCAAAAAGTCCAAAAAAATGGTCTAGTTCCGCCAGTGGGTCTGGCGGAACTAGACCATTTTCCCAACTTACAATCTGACCAAAAAAAATTTCAAAATTTAGGATTTAGTAACGGTTTTTAATAACAAAACCGATACTAAATATTAGTACTGTATCGGTTTTTTCGGGAAATTTTTTTTCATTTAGTAACGGGTTTTAAAAAATCATCGTTACAAAATCTATACTTAGTAACGGTGCTTCCCTAAAAACCGTTACTAAATTAGCATTTAGTAACCTTTTTTCTTAAAACCGTTACTAATATATATTTAGTAACGGTTCTTATGAAGAAACCGTTACTATTTATATTTAGTAACGGTGTTTATAAAAGAACCGTTACTAAATGTTAGTTTTAGTAACGGTTAGTTTATAAAAACCGTTACTAAATGAAAAATAATTCCCAATACTAATATTTAGTATCGGTTTTTTATTAAAAACCGTTACTAAACCCTAAATTTGAAATTTTTTTGGGACAGATTGTAAGTTGGGAAAATGGTCCCACTGGCGGAACTAGACCATTTTTTTGGATTTTTTGGGTCAGATTGTAAGTTGGGAAAATGGTCTAGTTCCGCCAGACCTACTGGCGGAATTAGCTAGTTCCGCCAGAGGGTCTGGCGGAACTAGCTAGAAAATAGCTAGTTCCGCCAAAGGGTCTGGCGGAACTAGACCATTTTTTTGGACTTTTTGGCTCAGATTGTAAGTTGGGAAAATGGTCTAGTTCCGCTAGCTAGTTCCGCCAGAGGGTCTGGCGGAACCTATATTTTCGTCATTTTTGGGCCAATTTCACTGTCTAAATTGGGCCAAAAATAAATTTTACCTAGTTCCGCCAGACCCAGTGACGGAACTAGCCTTTTTCATTAATTAAGGCTGTTTAAAGGTGCCAAATGGCCGAGATTAGCAAAAAAAAAAAATTCCCTAGTTCCGCCAGACCCTCTGGCGGAAGTGCTACCTACCCAAATATTTTGAAAATCATGCTATCTGATTAATTATTCTTCAAAATAGTGCTACTATTCAAAAAAATTCGAATTATTCCTAGTGCAGGTTTGGATGTATTTGAGGAACTAGTAAGGAAATTTTAGGTTATGAATTATTAGACAAATTTGTATAGAAAAAGAGGGGAAAAATAAACTGAACTTTTTGTTCAGTTTTTTTTTGAGGAATTTCTTTGCCAACGTTATCTCTCTCCTCTCTCTATCTTTTCAAAGCTCACGAAAAAAACCATCTGCGTGCTTTTTTCCTCGCCATTAGCACTTGTGGAGCTCGTGCTCAAGACCCGATAGTCTTCTTCCAAATGATCTCTCACCCTCTTTCATTCTCTAACCGTCTCTTCTCCCTATTCCTCATCTCCTTCTTGATCATCCCGTCATCTTCTCCACAATAGAAATCAAATGTGCCCACCAATTTCAATTTGGCTATTTTTTCTCAAAAAAAAGTTCGATTTTGCTATTGCTATTTCTCAATTTCACCCCTTTTATTCCGCATGCTCGCCTCTATCTGATTTGTCTAGTGTAGCTTTGAATTTAGTTTAAATTATTGATGCTTATTATTTGTTTGTTCTTTAATAATTAAGGATGATTTTGAATCTAAGTTTGTTATTCTCAGTGAATTAAGCAACACTACAAATAATTTGGGTAATTAACTTCCAATAGTTTGATGCGGCTAATTTGGTTGTTTCTGTTGTGAGGTTGATGGAGAAGGATGATTGTTATGTTTTGCTTTTAGTTTGCTTGGAGTGGCTGCAAATCGTTCGACAAAATGCTTGGACGTAGGAGTAAATCCTTGTTTGCATTTTGTGTGTTGATGCGAGTTTGAGTGGTGGTTTTGTGTGGTGCATTGTGAGAGAAGGAGCTGGATTGAGTGTTGTTTTGCGAAAAATGGAAGCTTGAGAGGAAGAACCTCTTTGTGTCTTAGCTTTGCTAGCTCATGTTAGCAGAAATTTTTTGGTTTTTTCTTTTTTGTGAGGTAGTGTTAGAGAGGGGGAGTGGATAATTAACTAACAGTAGTTGATTATAGGGTTTAGTAAGTTTTAAGTTTATTTGATTTTTAATTGCTTTGATCAATTTTCTTGATATAATCTTTATATGTACTGATTTTACAATTCAATAATTTAACTGAAATCCATGCGTCATTTACATTTAACTTTTCGAAAATATGAAGCTACTAAAAAATATTAAGTGATTAATCTTTATTAAATAATTAAACCAAATATATTTATGAAAAATATAATAAAGATTTACTATGTCATTATGTTAATAAAATATTAAATAATTAATTAAATACTAATTAAATATTAAATAACTAAATATTAATAAGATAAAACATTAAATAATTATTACATAATTACTTAATCAATAATTAAATCATTTACCTATTTCTCAAATAAAACATTAAATAAAATTTTAAAAAATTAATTAAATATTAATAATTAAATAAATAAAATTAATATAGTATTTTGGTTGGCACTTTTAAAGAAAAGAAAACTCATAAAAATAAATTCCTACAAATTTACTAATTTGCATCCAAACAAACTATTTTGTACATACCCTAGAGTTTGCAATTCTTTAGGATTTGGATTTTGCAAATCCTAATCCCTACAAATATCATAATTCTATCCTAGAAAAATTTGCACATCCAAACAAGCCCTTACTAGGGTTAATAAACAGTATAAAGGAAAAAATATAAGAAAGCTCGGTTTTCTCCAACATTTTATGATAATAAGTACCAGTAAAATAACAGTATACATTATACAAAATATTAGTCATGAGTAACTAAACTTTAGTCTGTAAATAATCATTCTTTCACATATATAACACCAACCATGAAAAAACTATGACTTCTTTCAGTTTTAGTAAATATTGCATCATCATGAAATACTTGTTTTCTCAAAGATAAGTCGTGTTTTTGACAACATCAATTTGGAATGACTTAAGTTGTGTTATTTTATTTGTTATATTAGAACCCTTCATTATTTAAGAACAGAGAAAACAAATAAGAAAAAGAAATGTATTATTTAACCATGTGATTTACCGTTGTTCAATAACAATATCCTTCATTATGTTGGCATTTTCTTTATCAAGTGATGGACTTAGTGGCGGAGTTTAATAGAAACCGAGAGAGAACACACCCCCCAAATTTTTTAAATAATTAATTAAATACTAATTAAATATTAAATAACTAAATATTAATAAGATAAAATATTAAATAATTATTACATAATTACTTAATCAATAATTAAATCATTGTTACCTATTTCTTAAATAAAATTTTAAATAAAATTTTAAAGAATTAATTAAATATTAATAATTAAATAAATAAAATTAATTAATAATTAATATAGTATTTTGGTTGGCACTTTTAAAGAAAATGCATCGTGCTGTAGCAGCTCCCAACAATACTTAAGACTCTTCATGTTATTAGAAAACAATACTTAAGACGCTTCATGTTATTAGAAAACAATACTTAAGACTCTTCATGTTATTTAGAATTACTAATGATTTGTTAACCGAATCTCTTGATGGAGCAATCTGCATTTTTTATGATTGTTGAATAATTTTGGGTGTGTTTTATTAGGATTTATAATAGTAAGAAAGAAAGCATATAAAAAAGCTTGGTTTTCTCCAACATCATATGATAATAAGTACCAATAAATGAATGGAATAAAGATACAAAGTATTACTCATGAGTAAATAATCTTTAGTCGGAAATAATCATTCTTTCATTATATACAACACCACTAACTGAGGAGTAGCGCAGTTGGTAACTTGCGTGCCTTTGATTCCAAAGGTCGCTGGTTCGAATTCCCCAAGCTTCAGAAGAAAAAAAATTATATACAACACCAAGCATAAAAGAACTATAAGAAATCTTTTCCCTTGAAAGTAGGAGCTGGGCTTTCGGGTAGAGAACCATTGAGCGGATGAATGTGCTTGTAGTTGTCTTCCCATCCATCTAACCTTGAATAGGATTCGCTAAGATGCACTTGCTTTTCCTGGAGTGAAGACTTTTCATAATTGTCATTTCAATTTGAGTAAATATTGCACGAGTATCATGAAGTACTTGCTCTCTCAAAAATATATTGTGTTTTTCACATCAATTAGAAATGACCTTCTTTTGTTGTATTTGTTTATATTAGAACCTTCATTTTTTATGAACAGAAAAAACAAATAGAAAAAAATGTACACCATTTAATAATAAGTACTTTGTACTTTTTGTGTACTTTTAAACCACTTTTAGTGTATTATTCAATAATGTGTACACACAAATCAAAAACCGATTACGACAAACATAATTTCTAATTCAATGATCTTGTACTACAAAATACAGATAAAATACGATTTTGTCATAATTAGAGAGTTACATTATAAGTTCAGTAAATTTAGATATGAAAATAAGATATATCATGCAGCCTAATCTTCATCCCATTCTTCATCGCTCGTATCGTCATTATTTTCCTGGTTAATAAATTCATACACAAGTCATGAGAAAATA
Source organism: Juncus effusus (assembly GCA_027726005.1). Classification (NCBI taxonomy): domain Eukaryota; kingdom Viridiplantae; phylum Streptophyta; class Magnoliopsida; order Poales; family Juncaceae; genus Juncus; species Juncus effusus. The sequence goes on along the minus strand of CM050906.1, from coordinate 2,578,597 downwards.
AATCATATTTCCTTTGCATTATAATAAATTATTTATTTTCTGCACTAAGAATCATTTAATTATATAATTAAAATACTATACCTCTGAACCACTCGAGATCTCTTCAGGTTCATGATTTCTTACCTGCAAAAAAAAATTATTTTTTTTATAAATATTTTAATTTTTCTATTATAAATCAAAATTTGGTGGTTTCATAATAAATTAAAATATTTTCATTTAGGGCGACCTGGTGCTTGTTTTTGCTTGGAGTTGACCTCCCTGCAAAGTAATAATTTAATTGTCATATACTTTACGATTACACCCTAATATATTTTAATTCAAAGAATCATAAATAATTCAACAATATTGTAAGTACTAACCACTCTTTCTAGTGCTTGGTGAAGGAGTACAATTAGATTTACTTAATTCCTTTAACTAAAATTAAAAAAAAAAAAAAAAAAAATTAAAAAAACATAATATTATATTGTTTATTCAACATAAAAGATATAAAAGAACTTAAAATCCTAACTTTTTTCTCAGCTGCTTTTTCAAACATACTAGAGAGTGTAGCTTGAACACGTGGTTTCATACTAGGGGTATTTTCGTCATTTTGCTCCAAATTAGACTTCTTTGTATCTTCTCTTTGTGAAATTAATTATAATGTTAAGGGTAAAAATAAAAAGAAATTTTTTGCATATAAAAAATATGAATTTTTGTATGTTAAATTCCAATGATGATGAAAATCAAATGAATAATATGTGCAAAAAAAGGATATTTCCTAACTTGGAGCTTGAAGGTTCACATTCATTTTTGCATTGTACCAATTTTGAGGGTACCACTTTTACTTCATCATCTGAAATATCGCTAGGAATTATCTCTGCAAAACTACAAAAAAAATGGGTATAAAATTACAGACATATAATTGCATTAACCATATTTGTATTTTGTACATAATAATAAAATTAATATTTCATACAATTCTTACTTTAAGCTTTTCCCTGCAATTCGAGAAGATTGACGAGAAGGAGTCTCTGTAAAACTCTTCTTGTCAACGTCCATTTTACAATTTGAACCCTCAATTTTGTCATAATTATCATTGGCTATGTCCATTTTATTGCTATCTTTTTCAGGTTTTCTTTCATCCACCGTTTCTTCATTTGTGGCACCTGCTCCTCCTTTGAAATCAAACTCTCCTTGTTTTTCCTATAAAAAAAAAGCACCAAATTTATAAATAAATATTGCAATTATGCATAAATTGCCGAAAAGTCTGATAATTAATATCTTTGTAGATAAAATGTATAGAAAAAAGAGAGATAAAGTTTATCAAAATTACCTCATTTAGGTTTTGAGGAAATTCAAGTCGAAGCTCTTCTGGATTTTCTTCTTTTTTACCGACCCACCATGCCTCAGAGAAAACAATCTACCAAAAACAAAATATTAAAATCAATAATTAATTATGTTTCTTTAATAGAAAATTGCATGCAACTATTTCGGAAAATTTGAGAGAAATGACTAACCAGGCTTTCGAAAATATCTTCACACATTACACCTTTCGCTGATCTTGTTAGCTGTAGAGTTAAATATTTGTTTTTTGGGTATACGTGAGTCCCAAAGAGCTTCATTCTCCCCTTATTTCACCAAAAAGGAAAATATAAAATCAATAGAAATCCTAACAAACAAAATTAGTCATCAAATTTTACACAAACTGGAAAAATTATTAATAACTAGTACAAGTAGCTAAACTGATATATTTTAAAAATGATATATTCATTTCCTTCATACAATAAAAAACTGATATTTTGAAACTATAATTAGTGAAACTGATATATTTTAAAAATGATATGTTCATTTCCTTTATACAATAAAAAACTGATATTTTGAAACTATAATTAGTGAAAGAACAGTATGATAATAAGTCATATAAACCTCAGAAAAACCCTAAAACAATTTTTTAAAATAAACCAACCCAATCTACCTGAGGAAACTCGAGGTATAAAATCGGATTCTTAGACGCGAGGCAAGCAAGCTCCCCGATTCGGCCGCCGGATAGCGGCGCGAGGAGGCCGGGGAAGGAGAAGAGGAAGCGGCTCTTCCTCTGGCCCCGCTTCACCACGTCCCTCCCGTCGAGCTTCACCACCGACTTCGCCGGCCGGAGCGAGGCCGCCGCCTCCGCAGGCCGGGGAAGGAGAAGTCTGTTCGCAACCGAGAGGGATCGGAGACGGGTTTTTGAAACGGTCTCTGGATCTGTTGGTTGAGAGTGTGAGAGAGATTTGTTTTTGGTTTTGTTTGGCTTCACCATTGTTGAAGACTGTGATGACCTCTCAAAGTCAGTAATGGAGGCAAATGTGGAACTAGACTAAATAGTTGTTGTCGGTAACTAACTATGCAAGGTAGATCCAGCCCATGTTAAACTAAAGATGGTATTGGGCCTTTTAAAACTAGCCCATATACAATTATATAAACTATAAGTTTATGAATTGTTCTACTGCCATCAAAGTGGAACGAAAAATATTTAAGAAACACTAGTAGATGATGTGATGTGAAATATTGAGATTGCTCACAAGTAGTTTTAAAAGAATAATAGATAAATAATAACGCCAATGATTTAGAATTAACAACACTTCATAATTGGATGATTAAAACAATTGAGATGATTTGGTCTCTTGAAAATGCTCAAAAATAAATACAACAGAACGAGATTAGTTGGGTTAATTTTGAGTTTTTAATATTTATGCTCCGACGAAACTTTCTTTTGATAGTGCAATATTTTCATTGTATATAGAGTTGATATACATAACCTCTGTTCACCAGCTCCCCAATGCAAATTTATCACTCATAAATGAGGCTCACACTTTTTCGAATTTAATTTTCCCTTTTTTTTTTAAAATATAGCCGAGTAGGCTAATATTAGATTTTCATGAAATAAATAAAACGTTACTATATAAATGAGATAATAAAACTATTTTCCAAATACAATCGTTAGAGCATGCTTCTCAACCTATCCTGCTAAAAATGAAAATTAAAACTTAAGACATGAGAATTTGGCTTTTCAAATCAATCCTTGTAGTCGATACCACTCTTCCGCATCATACCAAACCCGTACCGGTCATAATACTGGCACCAAATCGCCTCCCAACACACTGCGAATCTCTCACAAAACAAACTCTAAACGCAGCTCCAAAAGCCGCCATGAAATCACCTTAAAACCACCGTGAAAACAGCCCCTGTTCGCTGTCTAATTCTGCCACAAATCCAGCTCACAGTTGAACCAAATTCTTTCCCGTACCGGCCTCATACCGGCCACAAAATCGGCACCAAATCGCTTTCAAAATTTCAAATGGAAAAAAGTTATAAACGGGCCCCATTTATCAGTGATAAAGGAGTTGTTAAGGGGCTGTTTAGAGGCTATATATGCTTTTCCTTGTATGTATTAAGTTCAAATATTGTTAGTGTGGTAGGGTTAAGTATTTTGATTGTGATGGATTGAAATCTTACATGTATTAATTGGAGTGGCATATTTCCTCTATCTTTTACAAAAATATGCATCACTTGAGGAATTGAGGAATTTTTTGAAACAAAGTTGGTTCACTTAAAATCGAAACAAAGTTGGTTCACTTAAATTCGAAACAAAATATTCACAGATGCATATTTATTAGTTTGGAAGACTAGACAACGTACTAAATAAAAAAAATATTATGCTAACACGCATCAACAAATATCTTATAGTTTTCAAGAAATTAAGGAATTAAAGATAAGAGAAAATGGGCACGCCGGGCAAAGTGGCACCGGCATCTGCAATGAACAAATTTCCTGAGACATACTCCGAAGAATCATCAATCAGACACTTGACGACTGATGTCAGTGCAGGGTCTGTTGCACCAAAGGTTTGCAAGGGGACCGTACTCCTCGCAACATTTGAAAGCCATGACTTGTGCATCAGGCCCTCTGTTATCTCAGACTTGAATATCCCTGGACTTATGGAATTCACTCTTATCTGGTATGGACCTAGCTCCAAGGCCAAATCCTGTCGTAAAAACCAAACTCAATAAAACAAAATAAAATTTTCATTACATTATGTTTTTGACATACTTGAGAGATCATTAATTACCACAGTAATGGCATTGATAGCGGCTTTTGAAGCAGTATAAGCGACTCCACCGGGTAGCTGACCGTGATGAAGTCCCACAACAGACGCTATGTTAATAACTGAACCTTTCAAACCGGCATGGTACATTAATTTGCACACATGTTTCATAACCAGCCATGAACCAGTGAGGTTCGTGTTGATGAGCTTGTTCCATTCCTCTTCTGGCCACTCTAATGGTGAATACACCCCTCCTAATTTACAGAAAAAATAAGTAAATGTACAAATTAACCCTAAAACAACACGATGTTGATATTGTCGCACAATCAGGATATTTATTATAGGGTTATATGTTATTAAATCTATAGAAAAATACCTCTAACTCCGGCATTATTAACAAGGGCGTCAATCTGGCCAAAAGCATCCCAAGCCATTTTAACAGATGTCTCGATTTGCGAATCCGAGGCGGTCAAATCAAGCTCCACTGCCTTAGCCTTTACTGAATCTGAACCATTGAGTTGGTCACAGAGCGATCTCAACCGCTCAACCCGCCTTGCGGCCGCCACGACTCTACATCCGTTTTTTACGAGGTAAATGCAGAGATCGCGGCCTATGCCTGACGATGCACCTGTCACCATCACAATCTTTCCCGTCATTTTAATGCGAGACAAGTTTGGTATAGATGAATATTTTATTCTGTTTTGTACTTCAAAGTAAGAGAGTATGATAGGTTGAGAAGTATTTTCTAGTATCATGTGGCGCCAAGAAGAGAACAAAGAGAACTTGAGTGTGGTCACGCCGCTGGTTGTCAAATGAATATTTTCTGTTCCAATAATAATTTTGAGGCACTTGGGACAGGATTTCGATATATGTTTTTTTGGATCATGAATCATTTTGTACTTAATTAAGCAACCTTGATAGAATATAATTAAAATATCCAAATTCTGAAGTCTGTCTTGCTGATCTGAATTTAACTTGTTCGATTAAGTTAGGCAATTGATAATTACTATTTCTAAGAATAAATCTGTACGATCTAATTGTAATTTTATGAGCTAATAAGCATGTATTGTTTTTTGTAAGGAATTTCATTCATTAACATATACAATAAAAACTTCAATATAAAGACCATAGATATGGCCTTTTTCTTTTTTCTTTTGCTTGAACATAGATAGATATTGACTTTCGGTGTTTTTTTTCTTTTAGAGCTTATAAGGTGTCTTTTAATTTTTCAAAAAAAATGTCTTATAAGTCATCATGACATTATATGGATGAAAATATATTCTATATGAGTGTAATATATATGCTCTGTATAATAAAATAATGATCATGACATCATAAAAATATAAAAGTGATGCAGTGCATATATAAGATATTTGTTTTTTGAAGAAATATGAGGGGCAAAAGTATACATTTCCATTTTCTTCTCGGTACACCTACTTCAATGATAACGCCAGCACCATAGACTTGAGCACATTACGTAATAGAGATGAGCTTAGTAGTAACATTGGGTTTTGACATCAAAATGTCTTCAATAGATTGCTTCAAAGTCCACGTAAACTCTATATATAATCGAATATATAGTTACTATTATTCAAAACAAAATCCTAATTGAACTTATAGATGATTATATAAATATTAGTTATTAAGGGGGACAAAATGGAGAACGATCATTTATTAATTTTATTTGAGGTAGTGTGGTGTGATTTATACACGACGATAGCCTTCGAGATGACGTGTGATAACGAATGTCTAGATTCCAGCAACTGGCGTTGATCAAAGTAGGCCCCAATCTTAAATAGTTCTCCATTGTCAAATAAGATTAACACATTATTTTATTTATTAAATAAAAAAAATCTAAAATGGAGATCATTTAATAATAAATGAGGCTCTACGTATTTCGGCCACACTATTCAAGAGGTTCTACATATTCCGGCATAATGGAAGCCGGCCTTTCGAGTTTAGGATTCAAAAATGAAGTCGCCTAGGTGGCCCTAGGATGGATAATTTCCTTTCAATTTGAATTGTGATTGTTTTTGTGTTTCTTTTCTTTTGGGATTTAGCATGTTTTTTACTTTATTTTCATGAGCACTGTAAGTGTTTTTTGTACGCAAAACTATTTAGTTTATTCAATGAAAAGTCTGAACGCAATTCATTGCCTACAGTTTCAAAAAAAATGAGGCTCATTTGACAGAAATGAAGGAGAAAAGTAGGGGATTTTAGGGGTATAAGTATACGTTTTCAATTCTAAATTGAACTTCTTTTGTCTGGCGTATTTAGTTTATGAACAGTCTGAACTGCCTACTGTTTCAAAAAAAATGAGGCTCATATGACAAAAATGAAGGAGACAAGTAACGAATTTTAGGGGTATACAATACTAAGGGCTTGTTTGGATGTTTAAAATATTCTAGGATAGGATTAGGAAATTTCTAGGGTCTAGGAATGACAAATTGTGAATCCTAGAAGAATTGGAAGTTAAAGGAATGTCTAGGAGACTTGTATGTGTGATTCATTTTTATACATTTGTGTAAAAAAAAAAACAAAAAGATTAAAACACCTTGTGAAAAAACTATTAAACATAAATATTCACAAATCAAAACATTATAATTAAGCTTGTAAAAATAAATATCTTTCATTACCAAATATAAACTCATTATAAAAAACTTAAAAATGCTCTACTGTTGAACAAAATTATAAGATATAAGTTATATTAATTAGCATATTATTGACAAAAATATCATATTACTTTACAAACCAACAAAACTGAACAAAAAACTCTACTGTTGAACAAAATTGATTTAAGAAAAAGCATCCTTTCTTTTCAATCTCCAGGGCTGCAGTTATTCAAAAAACAATTAGCTTGGACGCAATCCCCATGAGGTCAAAAGTTTATCATATACCCACAAATCTCCAGAAAATTTCAGTCCGAACTAACTCATAAATTTCAAAAACAAAAAAACTAACGTCGTATTAAATCTCAATAACTTCACTATATGCTATTTTTTATCATTTTAACAACATATAAACAAGTTAACCAAACTAGCTGAAGAAAAAATAAGCCTATCACAAAATATTATAAAATATTAAAGAAAATTAAATGAAAAAAATATTGCAACTAAGAAACAATATAAATTAACAATAAATATGTTTTGACGATATAAAAGTTAACAAAATATTATAAAAAGATCATGGTCTATTTTTATCCCTATATATATATATATATATATATATATATATATATATATATATATATATATATATATATATATATATATTAAAAAACATACGTATGCACAACATACGTTTTTTTGCCACACCCAAAATACATAATAAAAAAATAAAAATAAAAATTTCAACCGTACGGATGTAATATATATGTTATGAATATGTTGGAGATTAATTTTCACCAAAATCAGAATATTATATCATTGCCATCATATATTATCAAAAATATGCAGCACTATTCAAAACATATATCGGAATAATAGTTTGATGATACATGATGGCAATGATATATTATTCTGATTCCTATGAAAATTAATCCACAACATATTCATAACATATATATTACATCCATATGGTTGAAATTTGAATTTTTACTTTTTATAACCACTTTACGGGTATTTTAAAAAAATGTATGTTCGAACATACGTATGTTTTTTAGCATCTCCCTATATATATATATATATATATATATATATATATATATATATACACACACACCAACCAAAATACAATTTTTTTTAAACGACCACTAAACGAAATATTACACCATTCCCTTCAAAACACTTCCCAAAATATTACAACTTTCCCTATAAAATATTTTATAGGTTAGTAATGGATTCCCTATAAACAATATAATATAATACAAAACAATATAATATAATATAATATAACATAACATTATATAATATAATATAATATAATATAATATAATATAATATAATATAATATAATATAATATAATATAATATAATATAATATAATATAATATAATATAATATAATATAATATAATATAATCTAATCTAATCTAATCTAATCTAATCTAATATAATATAATATAATCTAATATAATCTAATATAATATAATATAATATAATATAATATAATATAATATAATATAATATAATATAATATAATATAATATAATATAATATAATATTTAACAAGATCCTACAAATTCCTAGAAAAAATTTGTCAAAAAGTCAAGTTTTCATTCTCTCCAACATTATATACAAAATTTACCTAAAAATTCCTAAACCAAAATTCCCCAATAAATTGCATCCAAACATACTTTCTTAAAAATCCCTAAAAAAGTTCCTAAAGTAGCTTTTCCTTGAAATTCCTTGTACATCCAAACACAGCTTAAAAAGAAAAACGGGAAATCACGACGGGGATACTGTAGCGACGGATTGAAATTATATACTGTTTTCTCGTATTTCTATACACACTATATCTTGTTTTTATTTTTTTAAATATATATTGTTTACCGAATGAATTTTTATATACTGTTTATTTTTAGTTTATATATTTTTATATACTGTTTTCATTTTTTTAAATATATACTGGTTTACAGAATGATTTTTTTATATACTGTTTATTTTTAGTTTATATGTTTTTTTTCCAGTTTTATATACCGTCATTACAGGGTCGCTACAATACTGTCGCGCAGTATCAACTCCCTACTAAAAAATAGTTTTTCAGTGGCGGTGCATTTTTATCAATGCGGTACTGCCACTGGTAAACTTATCAGTGGAGGTTCATATCTAACTGTCAGTGATACAAAAAAACCGCCACTGATAAGTAGAGGATTTTATGGTATAAGTACACTTTTTCAATTGTAAATTGAACTTCTTCTGCCTGACATTAAAAAGGCTAGATCTTTTATCTTTACAAACTATTAGGATAAGAGTCGCACTGTGTTATGAATATTTCAACAAAGTTGTTAATTTTGATAAAAAATTCAAAAAATTAAATTTTTAAATATTTTATAATACATAAACAATATATAATAATGTTATATAGTAAGTTGACCATTTTTTAAACTTATAATTTTATTTTGCATCATAAGTTGTTTTACCTATTATTACTGTAATTCATTTGAAAAAAATATTTTGTCTCAAATATGTAGTGAATCCAGATGTCATAACACTTAGATTTACCACATGCTACTCCACAAAATAAGCACTAAAAAAATAAAGAAATTAGTGCCTGGACTCTTTTTCTTACATTCACTTCTCTCAAGAAGGAGAAAATAATATATCTTACAAAATTGACTCATTTCACACATATCTCCAAAGACATGATATATTAATCATAGACTCGAACATAGTTGTTTTCTTACTTGTACATGTCTAAGGAAAGGAAGTATCGTAACCGAGTCAAAAAATAATGTACACAATTAACATGTTTCATACTAACTTCATATGCCATGACACAAAAAATCACACACTAGGACACATCTCTCCCTCTTGCATCTCACCATCGTTGAAGATATCAGAACAGTAATTCATATGCCATGGCACAAAAAATCACACACTAGGACACATCTCTCCCTCTTGCACCTCACCATCGTTGAAGATATCAGAACAGTAATTGGTCCTTTATACATTGTTTTTTTTTATAAGGAAAACTATAAACCTAGGGTTGCCAAGACATCGTATTGTACTCTTCCGTACTCTCCATTTGTATGATAGAATGAAAAATATTTTATGGCATTATGTATGATTCTAAATTTCTAAATAATTTATTTTCATTTTGGTATTGTTGTTTAGGAAATATTTAGGTTATGAATTATTTAGACAATGGAAAGAGGTCGATTGTTTTCATCCTTACATTGTATATTAGGTAATTGTATTTTTAATTTAGCCAACTTATTTTGATAATTAGTCATGATTCTCAACTATATAAAAAGCCTAAAGCTATTGCAATAGTATCCCAAATTCTTACAATTTAGTATCTCAGCTGATTATACAAGCAGTAGTCACACTACCCTTCTTGATTTCATCCTGATAGAGTTTGCAGTTTCTCTTCCAATGGCCCATCTTGTTGTAATGGAAACAAACTCCATCCTTGTCTTTCTTGATGTTAGGTTTAGGCAATACCTTGCCTTTACCCTTGCTCTTGTTCCTGGTCTTCTTATCCTTCTTCTTGTGAACCATTAGGATGTCGTCGACAACATTTGTCTTCATGTCCTCCTGTGCGTTCTTAAACGTGTTGGATTTCTCATAAGCCATGCAACTTGGTGTTGGATTTCTCTATCTGATGCATATTAAGTACATGATGAATTGCTTAAAACTAGGAGACAACGACTCGAGAATTATGTCAACAGCCAATTCTCTGGGCATAGCTGAACCAAGCCTCTCCAATTGATCAAAATAGCTCTTCATCTTGAGTACATGAGCACTCACATATGAACCTTCAGTCATCTTTGTATCAGTTACAGAGACGGTCGCCTTGTGGCGCTCAACTCTAGCCTTCTCTTGGAACATTTTCTTGAGAGTTACGATCATATCATAAGCATCCTTGTCCTCCAGTTGCTTCTGAAGCTCGGAGGTCATGGTCGCTAGCATAAGACAAGCTATCTTTGTGTCATCTTTGACGTATTTAGCATACGCATCCCGGACAGCCCTTGTGGCTTCCTGTTCTGGTTCCTCTGGGTAAGCCTCTTCTATGAAATAGAGTTTATTATCAGCCTTGAGAATAATTCTTAGGTTTCTAAACTAGTCAAGGAAGTTAGACCCATTGAGCTGATCCTTCTCAAGAATGGATAGCAAATTAAACCCAGTTGAATTGTCATTGTTTGCCATTATTCTACAAGTTAAAATGTAAAGTACCATTATTATTTATTCATTGGGGTTGTTTTGTTTTGGTGTTTTTTATATTGTACTCTCACTATTTTTCTTCAAATCAACCACCTTCAGTAGTATTGATTCGGAAACTTCAATTAAATGAGGTTTCATAGTGAGTCAAGATCCGTATTTCATTGTGCAGTAAGTGCGCTCCGGCATAACCCTTAGCGCTCAACTATTTAGGTAGGAATACTTTCCAATTGTATAATATGCAACTCTTGCCTTTTATGGAATGAGTATCTTATACTTAGTATATTAACCCATCTTGTGCCCTGTGCCCAAGTCCGACTTGCTTGCTCAGTTAAGTTTAACCATGTATGAGTATCGGCAAAGCAGTTTCCAGCACACTCAGCTCAGGCATGGCCTGTGCTAGTCACTACTTTCCGCGTGCTCCTTTCCAAAGACAATTCCCACATGCCCAGCTCCGACATGACCCATGTGGAAAATTGTCTGAGTACCAAGGGTTATAGTGACATGGGAGGCACTTCATTACTTAATATTCCGAAGGATTTTGTTTTAGATTTATAAATATAAACAGCACATAAACTAAGTTAAATATGGTATGAGCCTATTCCTCACGAGCGATCATGAGGTTCCTAATCTTAGATCTATCTCTAGATTGCAAGTGTAGTCTTCAATGAACCCTTCGTTGTTTGTGTGTGAAGATTCAATGCCATCTTCTGAAGATTGCGCCAAGATCCTCGTCTCGTCTGGACATAATATATTTCCTAACAACTATCCTATTGCTAGAAATAGTAATTTACAACTTTGAACAACTCACAGGTTGCCATAATTACAACTTTGGACAACTCACTGGTTGCCATAATTACAACTTTGGACAACTCACTGGTTGCTATAGATATTAAATAAAATTACAAGCATTCACACACAAGATTACATCACAAAACAATCACAGATCTAATCCTCATACCATATTTATATATTCAAATTCCATGCATAACAAAAATTAGGGTTTCTGCAAAATTCAGCCTTATTCCGTTGGGAACGGAATAACGCTGGATAATTCTGGTGAAATTTCAGCCTACTCCGTTCTGAACGAAACTATTCTGTTTGGAACAGAATAACACTGAATTTTCAGTTTCTTTTAATTTTAGTTATGTTTCCAAAACATATTCCGAAAAACTATTTTTTCGAAACTCTAGAAAATCATAATATCCAAACGAACACTCTGATGCCACTGTTCGGGAACCCATAGCCATGTACGTTACATGCGCAGTGGAACCTACGGGATCAACCCTCCCTAGGATCATCGTTAAGTGAATAAAAGTACGAGATTAATATTAAAATTTATACTTCATATCTTCCTGATCCACGAGACGGAGAACGGATGTAGGTCGGAACGATTCTAACAAGCAGCCTTCTCTTTCCTGAAGATCGACTCCGCGAACCTCCTACGAATATACTAGTGTGGATATATAGCTTCTTACCTAAAGTATGTCTATCTATATAAACATCCTACATATCACTAGGGTCAGTTTAGAATGTCATTCGCTAGTTCACAGTTCTACTATCAGAATCACGTATTCTGATGATGTGAACCCGAAGTGTCATTCATTGTTAATATAAGATATGTAAATTTAAATTCACAACCCATACACACAGATATATAAGAAACAAATTTTTATTGAATAAATAATAATGTCTTAATACATAATCCATTTCCTAGCACAAATACATTTGGCCTAGGGCACTAATCCTACACTTTGTGCTTCCGCAAGTCAAGTATACCGCTTTGTTTTATCATGAATTCAAGTGTGGTTATGTCGACCAAATCTGATAATGAGAAATATGACAGCATGACGAGTTTGACACTATGGCAAGTGCGGATAAATGCTATATTATCGAGTCAAGATGTGAAGGCCATAATTTTTGGGCTACCGAAGGAGATGAAGGGAGATGTTGGGGAGATAATGGATGACAGGGCCATCTCGACAATTCAGTTATGTCCGAGCAAGTCGATTCTTCAAGATACTACTGGAGTATGTGCATGGAAAAAGTTAGAAGGCATCTACAGGGAGAAATAGGTTACCAACTGGTTATGTTTGAAGCAGCGATTCTATTCTTTGAAGAATGTAGAAGGTATGTTCGTTAAGGTCCATGTTTTGGATTATATCGGTTTCTTTAATGATGTGGAGGCAATCGGTAATAAGATGGACGAAGAGGGTAAAACCGTGGTGCTGTTCATGCTGCACATGCTTCATATCAGGGAATCACTTACCGTTGAGGATGTCAAAAGCAGCTTATTAGTCAAGTATGGGATCGAATTATGACTTGTCTATGGCGGAGAGTAGTCATCAAGAAGTTGAGTTGTTTGTGGAGAGGAGGAGACGTAAGGAGATAAATACAAGTTTAGAGAAGATTCATTCGCGATTCAAGTATAAGAACCTGGCGTGCAATTAATGCAAGGAGACGAGACACATTAAGGCCGACTGTTACGAGCTCCAAAAGGAACAGAAGGCGGATAAGGGTGTTCTCTCGAAAGAAGATAACGTAGTTGAATCTGGTAAGGTTGAGGTGGTTGTTTTGGCGAATGGGATTGAGAGAGTGGAGAAGAATTGGGATATGGGTTCGGGTAATTCTAATCCGATGACCCTGAATCGAGAGTGGTTCACCACATATGAGGCGTCTAGTGGAGATGTTCTTTTGGGAGACGATCATATCTATTGCATTGCCGGTATTGGCATGGTTGGGATCAACATACAGGACCAGGTTGTCCATTTGATCTCGTTAGGCGTTCTTGAATATATAGGTTGCATGTTCCGATGTGAAGGTGGAGTCCTCAAGGTATCTAGAGGGACTCTTACATTGATGAAGGCTGGAATGACCGATGCGTTATATTTTCTGAAAGTCTAGAGTACCGAAAAGTTATTTCGGGAAGTTGGCGCAGTTTTAGGCTCGTTTGTCGTTGCCTTCTCTGCCTCGGTTAGAAGGTCAGAGTTTACGATTGCATGTGGGGTGACAATTTTGAGCACGAGGGATTTACTATGTGGCCAGAATACCGAAAATCACGAGTTTTGTGAAGATTCTGTTTGTGGCAAACGGAGACTCAGCTTTAGTACAGCTGTTCATCGTACGAACGAAATTTTGGACGATATCTATTTGGATTTGTCGGGACAAATTTGTGATCCTTTTATAAGGATTGTTCAGAATTGCATGGTTATTCGCTCTCGACAACATAATGGTGTGACTGATTGGAAACTACTCGAGAAGGCCTGGTGAGTTTTTTTCTTGGGGCTGGCTCAGGCGAGTAGTTATGGGTAGAAGCCACTAATACTACTTAGTGGTTGGTCAACCGTTCTCCGAATATAGCAATTTGGTGCAAGACACCAACAAATATTTGGTCGGGTAAACAGGTGAATTACTCGGCATTGTAGGTATTTGAATATCCCGTTTATGTACAAGTCATTAAATGAAAACTCGAGTATGGGGGTCAAGAAATGTATTCTTCTTGAATATGCTTCAGGAGTGAAGGCGTATCATTTGTAGTGTGCAGTTTTGGAAATCGTTGTTTTGAGAGATGAAACTTTTGAGTCGGTAATTATATTACGAGCGCGGTTGCAAGTTCCCGATCCGACTATTAAGAAGGTTAAGATGGTCATGAAGAATGCAGAGTTTATTGTTCTTGATCAACATCATGAAGTTACTCGATGTAACTTGGAGCATTGTGTTGGCTCTTATTTTGGTAAAGGTGAATCAGTTAAGGGTAGTCAGAAAGGTGCTTTGGCAAGGGATCGTGTTGGATCTCCTATGAGATATGGATACTATAATTTTGTGTTTTGTTAGGCAATGGCCAATGAATCAGAGTTTGGCGAGTTCTCGATCCGCAAGGAGGCGGTAGTCTCATGTGAAACATCAAAGTTGATAGTTGTTGTTGAGGAGGAGCTCGATTTGGATATATCGTTATTACGACTGTGTATCAAGGGTGAGATTTTGAGTCAAGGTGGAGATTGTTATATATGACTCTAAATCTCTCAATAATCTATTTCCATTTTGGTATTGTTGTTTAGGAAATATTTAGACTATGGAAATAAATATTTAGGGAATATTTAGGCAATAGAAGGAGGTGGATTGTTTCCATCCTTGCATTGTATATTAGATAATTGTATGTTTAGGCAATTTATTTTGATAATTAGTCATGGTTCTCTACTATATAAAGAGGTCTAAATCTATTGTAATAGTATCTCAAATTCTTACAATTTAATATCTCAGCTGATTATACGATATCTCTCTTCTTCTCTAGTTATTTCTCTCATGTGTTTTATTTCTCTACATCCATATTCTCCCAATTTTCCTAACATATGGTCCTTGTAATGTGTATTTTTATACACATTTTTAGGGTTTTTATCATCTCAAATTCAATCATAATTCACATTAAATGTATGAAAAATGCTCATAATTCATAAAACATAATTTGAAACCTCTTAATACATTTTTGTGTGATTTTACAGGCAAAAAGGCCATAAAATGAAAAATTGGACCAAAACGCAAATAATGGGCCAAAGATGGCCAACTAAAAATCTCAAACACTCTACAAAAAATTCCCCAAACTTTTACGACAATTCAAAAACCTTCTACAACCAAGTCAAACCGAGCCAAACGCCAAAAATCACCAAGTTGACCAAAAGTCAACTTCTCCAAAATGGGTCAAACGGTATACCAAAACGAAGAGCTTGACGAAACGAACCCAACGGTACAATCCTCGCGATCAGAAACCTTCTAGAACTCTCAGAATCACCAATTGAAAATCAGGTCAAAATTGGTCAAAGTCAACGAATTGACCAGGTCAAACCCATCTTCTTCAAACCTCATAATTCACAATTCTGTTCGAAATCGAACAAACAAGCCAGCCATGGATTCAGCATGACGAGACGAGCATGCCGGTGCCATTCTCCGGTCTTGGAAGTTCCGGCGATCGCCGGAATTCGGCCAAAACAAGTGCCAAAAACGGACCGAAACCATGGTTGATCTGCCGTGCCTTCCACCATCATCCATTCGAGCCAAAACCGATCTCATTCTATTCTCCATCGTCTACCCTTTCTAACCGTATGAAGAACTCATCGAATGATGCGAAATCGAGCGAGAAATCCGTGTTTCCGTAATCTGTTCGACGAAATCCTCAATGAACTTTTCAAACTGGATGAACCAACGGTCGAGTTTCGAACAGCGAATGAATTCGATCAACCATTTCCGTTTTTCTCAAGCAAAGATGATTCTTTTCGTGTCGTAAAGCTTTAGTGAAGGCTCACAATGAATTAAGAAGCCTCAATTCGATGGAAAAACAACTCAAAATCATAGTTTGATTCACGAGTTCAGCAGATTTTGGTTATTTTCGCGAAACTGAAACCGAGTTGGTTAATGGCGGAAATTCAGGAATTAAGGGAAGAATTGACGTATGAAACGCAACTCAGAGCATCTTGAGGAAGTGAAGAAGGAAGCCTGAGCTCTGGTTTGAACTGCCGCTGCTCAAAGAGCGAGCTTTAAGCTCGAACAGCCATCAATGGCGGAAACGAACTGAACGGGAGAAAAATGAGGAAAACTCGATGAACTCTCAACCATTTTCTGCGTTTCAAAGCTCTGTAGATTCGTGATGATGAGAGGAAGCAATCTGGATCGAAAACTCGAGCTGAAATGAAGCAAAATGGCGAGTTTGATCACTGAGTTCAGAAACGGGTAAAATGGAGTCAGAATCCGATCAAGAATTGGATCCAAAATCCATCATTGCGAAACCAAAACCCATCAGAAGATTGTTTTAGGATGGATCGCACGCTCGCACGCCACAGAAAACCGAAACAACCGTTATTCAAACTCAGCTCCAACGTTCATCAGAAGACGACTCGTTTCACGCGCGTTCGACCCGTTCCGCCATAAAAGATCAAACGGACATTCAAAAACTCAGCGCCATCTGAAGAATAGCACGCGACTCGTTTCATGCGACTTATGACCCGTTTCAGCGTAGCAAATCCAAGTGGGGACCACTGTCAGTCTCAGTAATGCGATTCAAATCGCATCTGAACTGAAATTCAGTTCATTTTCGCGCGAGTAACAGAAGAAAAATCCGATGATTCAAAATCGTTCGTTTCTCAACCAAATTCAACGAAATTTCGCACAGATCTTCAGTACACCCCACTTGATCTGCCTGAGCCAATGGAATCGCTCGGTTTGTCCCCCACTCTCCAGACCAGTCTCTCTATAAATTAGACCGATCAACCCATTCATGAGAATTCATTCTTCCATTCTTCAAATTCTTTCCACACACAACTCTCCAATCATCTTCTTTAAGCTTCAGTAACTCCATTACTGAATCTCAGAGCTTTTCGAGTTTTAATTTTCGAGTTTGAGTGAAAATTCACCAATTCGGGCTGAATTTGGTGAAAAAGGCAATTGATCGATTCCGGCTGGATCAAGCATCAATTGGAGGTTCAAATCGACTCAAGGAAGCTTCTGGTTGATCTTCTACGTCTCGGTTTGATCAAATTTTCATTTAATCTCTTGTATCCAATTTTAGATCACAAGATCCAATTTGTAAAAAAATATGATGAACACATGCCTAATTTCGGTTGATCTTATCATGTGTGAGTAGAATCTTGTAGGGATAGGCCTTTTGTGATTGAATTGTTTGAAATCTTGCTTTAATTTGAATTAAATTGACTGATTTGGTTACTGTTCATAATATGCTGTTAAATCTGGTTTTTTTTTATTTAATCGATTTGGTTGAATTAATTAGGTCATTTAGAACTGAATTTCCCTGCATGTTAGTCCATTTTATCATCTTGAATCTGGGTTGAGGTTTTTGCTTGATTTAGTGAAGTTTTTAGTTCAAAAATTGAGATCAAACACTAGTTGGTTGACTGGTGTTTGATCTGAAATTTTGATCTATTTGCTGAGTTTTTCTGGTTGGAAATAATTCAAACTTGTGCCAAATCTGATAAATTGAATATTTTGTGATTAATGATACAATTCTTGATCAAATTGCCTTAAAAATCCCTACTTTTATCCTCTAAATTCAAAAATACATTTTTCTGTAATTTGTTTCTGTCAGTTTCAGTAAAAAATTGTTTGACTTCAGATCTGATCTACGAAAATTATAAAAAAAATATTTTGTGTTTCTTTAGATATTTTAGAACAACTTTCATATAATATGTGCCCAATGCTTTTATGTTAAATTTGTAAGATAAAATCTGTGCAAAGTTTTGATTTTTTTTAAATTTTCTGTTCTTGATTTTGAATGTGATTGTTTTTCTATGATTTTTAGAAATTAGTAAAAAAATCCTATAAATAAAAAATCTCGGTTTCAGTAAATTATTTTGAAGTGTAGTTTCCTGATCTGAATTTTAATTGCATTGTTGTTTGGATAAAATTTGAATTCCACCCTCTTTTGGCAACACATACCATTCTCTGTCCAATTCTGTCATATATTCTGAGTTTTGACCATAACTTTTGGAATATCAATCTTTTTGATCTGAGATTTTTACCACATAATCGGAACTTGCTTTTCTAATTTCTGTAAAAGTTTAGTAATTTTTGAAGTAATTTTCGATTTTCTGTGATTTTATGAAAATTTCTGTTGACTGATTATGAAAAGTGTAGATTAAAACGAAAATTACATAAAAATATGAACAAAAGTGATAATTGATTTACATTGCATTGTGAAGATCTCATTCTCTAGTTTTCATTGACATATCATTTGCAACCTTTGGACTTTTGGAACTATTATTAAAGAATTTTCAAAAGAATTGTGTACGAATTTGATCAAATTCCATCTAATACATCATTAACCTTCTTAAACAATCCACAACATTTGAACAAACAAAACCTATTTTTGAAAAGAATTGTAATATCTCAAGGCCATTCTCCTTGTGTTCGACCCCTAAAACTCAAAAGACCACATATACACTTAAGAGTAAAGCTAGGGAAAATTATAAATCTTTTTGCTAAATTGTGTGAAATTTAACGACGGTTTTACGCGGTTTACAGTCCTCTACATTCAGGGTACTCTTCGTGAGTGGGTGTTTTCTGTGGCATGACTCCCCCAATACCTATAAAGCTTCGTCTTTGACACACCTCGCTACATTGTATTTTATGATCCGTCTTTGAAAGTTTCATCTTTGAAAAATATTGTATGGTCCTCTACATTATATTTTATGATCACTTATGCAAGTTAGAAACTCATTCTCAACAAATAATCAAACAACAGTCTTATCATTCCATTCCATGTGGGTCAAGGAAAAACGAAATGTTCCACTTTCGTGACTTTATTGTTTTTATTCTAAAGTACATTAGTTTTATTTGCATTGTTTGTATATAATTTGTTGGAATTTCTTGTGCATTCTTGACGCAGCGGAAGTGCATTCAAGATTCAAGACATTCAAGAATTCAAGAAAATTAAAAGAAAAGAATCAGTAAAATACGAGTAAGTCAAAAAAAAATAAGAACTTAAAGTTCGTACCTATCGGATCGAGAATTAATCCGATCTCGAACTTGAAGCGGTAGAGCCTTTCTTCTCCTTTTGCACAAACCGGTAACGATTACCGATTTCCACCATACACACCCGTTCATTTAAAATTGCCTCCAATCTCCAACCGAAATGACTCACAACCAATTCGATTCTCAATCAAATCGATTCTCGTAACCAATTTTCACAAATTCAACCGAATCAATAAAACGCCACGAATCGTTTCGTCCTCTATCAGTATCCATAAGGAACAATCCCTTTAAACAGATAAAGAAAGGATATGCTAGTCTCCGTTCTTCACGTTTTGAATCACAGAAAATCCAAAGAGAAATTCGGAATTTTCTCTCTTTTCTCTTTCTCTCTTTTTTGTTTAACAAAATGGAATGAGAATTATGAATGACATTTTTCCCAAATCTGAGTCCACCTTTTCAAAGAGGAGCCTTTACTCATTTAATCCTATGTACTTAGTTACTATGTAACCATATGTGTAACACATCTTATCATATAAGATGTAGGATTATATGCGGTAATAACTATATAACCTTTTATGTAACTTATCACATAAGTTATGATTTTCTGTGTACATTTCAGCGGAAGTTCTTTGTGTGTGACCCTATAGGTTTACTTAATGTTGGCAATAATCATAACTGATTATAAATCATGAGCGGACTCTAGCAAGCCATTATGACTACCCAATTTAAGTAAATATCGATGATTCGATCAAAACCTATGTGTTGTCCTTGTATTGTATCCCTTTGTTACACGATATCTATATCGACCATAAGGCATGGATTGTGTCAACCTTATGTAGTACGATAACGTTTCTTGATCCCGAATTTGATCGAACCATGAATGACATTAATAACTCCTTATTAATTCATTCGAGCACGGCCGTGCATTTTCTTCAATCAAACTCATCAAGAGGCCCTAAGATATCTCTCTCATTTACGAGAGGAACAAATCATATCTTGACATATCTCATTCCTCCGCATGTTTGATTATATACCTAATCATAATCCTTATAGTTACCTGGTTAAAGGTAACGTTAGAATATGTTAAAGTACATAATTTCATATGTAGGAAACCGAGATAATCTCAAGTCTAAGGATAACCATACTATTGATGAGACATACCAGTGACACGAACCATGTGATATTCTCCCGGTGGGTCAATCCAATATATGTTCTCCAACATATATCTATGTTAATGATTTAGTAACTCTTACTCATGATCAGTAAAACATGACCATCAATCAACTAACATACTGATGTACATTTATAGCTTGCATACTTAAATAAATATATTGTATATGATTCCGCAAGTATATTTGTCTCCACAAATATCCTATAAGTGATCAAGGATGGTTCAGAATACGTTTTTCATACTACTCTGTAGTTTTACTATCAGAATCAAATATTCTGATGATACAAAACTGAATAACATATTTAAGGTTTATTTTAAATCAAAAGAATAAAATAACCAATTCGCACTTTATTAAATATCTCTAAAAAAATACAAAGTTTGATTCACACTACAGATACAACTAGGTCTCATATACAAAGGCCTAGGGTATAAAACCAACATAATTTCTCTTAGAAAACAATCGATACGCACTTCATTGGTGAAACTCTTGAAACGGCACAAAAGAACACAAAAATTAAAATATAATAGCAACAGACAATCAAGTAATCAACATATCTCAAAAGAATATTCTCTTGGCTTCATCATTAAAATCATAGAAAAAGTATATAAAGCCGCAAATATGCCCCACTTACCACGATGTCATTAGCAATTTTGGATACCAGTAGGAAGTGGAGCCCACAGCAGAAAAAAAGAATAATAGTGGGAAGCGGACCCCACATGCAGTGAAGTGGGAAGTGGGCCTCACTAACACATAGAGGGGGATGTTGGGGGGGGGGGGGGGGGGAGGGGTTGTGGCTTAGTAGAAAACTCCTAAATCATATTACAAATCACAACGGAAGAAAATAAAACTTTCAAAAATAATTTTTGTTTCTCAAACTCATAATTTATTTATTATCTCGAACATAGGGCCCGATGGCACCAGCAGCGCCAACTACATTGTCGACAAGGCCTTTTACGGCGCAAGCCTCATTGCACATGATCTTGCAAGTAGCAGCAGTTGGCGTGGCATCATTCCCATTGGTGCAGGTTCCGAAGCAATCATCATAGCAGCTATAGGCATTGACAACTGGAATCGTAGTCGACGCGACAAGAACAACAATGAAAAAGAATGTAACAAAAGCATCATTACTTTGAGCCATTTTGTTTTCTTGTCAAAAGAAAGAGAGGAGAATTAACAGAGAATTAGGTTTTGTTTTAGGTTTGTTGAATGAATGGTAAATGAATTTGATTCCACTGAATTTTATAGGGGAAGTTTGGGCTAAATTTAGGATTCTGATTAATAAATTAGAGGTGGAAACTGAGTGTATCATAGACTTACATTTAGGATGTTGAATGGTAAATTAGTGGTGGAAATTGCGTCTATAATATTATGCCACTTCGGGTTTTTTTTTTTTTTTTTTTGTGAACTCCTCAAGTGAGGAGGCTTATTTGAAAGAAAAAAAGAAAATTATTCTTGACGAATATCGAATCCACAACCTCTTGGTTGGTGGAATGGTGTTTTTACTGTTTGAGTTAGCAAGTTTTGGCTAAATGTGTTTGATTAGATGGGTATATCACTGTTGCAAAATTGAGACAGAGATGTGCTTTTTATTCAGTGGGATTTAAGTTGGCCAGAATTTCATTTGAGTTTACCTCAAAATTGCCCACAATCGGCGCTCAAGCAGTAATTAAAATGTTTTTTACAAGTAGAATTTGGTCCAAGTGAGAATTTGAGTTTTTAACTTTTATGTCGTACTTCGAGTTGGAATTTAATACTCCCCGGTAAATTAAGCAGGGCAAATGTGGGGAGACCGTATATTTTTCGGATTTTAATTATGGTTTGAACTTACAAAACAATAAAATGTGCACAACTGCCAACTATTATAATGCTGTTATTAGCAATTTAATTCTCACTTCTCAAAACAAATACCCTAATTATAGGAAAATAAGGATTCTATTTGCGAAATATTTTTGATTACCTTCGTAATATATCTATTTCTTATTATATGCACTTACTTATACTAATTTGAGCGTTTTAATTCGATGAAAAAATTTACTATTCAAAAAACGCAAAAAAAAAAGTGTTTAGTTCTATTTAATGCTAGGGTCCTTGTTTATCTTGTACAAAATCAATTGGGTTCAACTATGTCATGACTATGTTAAGATTTAGTTATTACTAGTGATACCCTCGCTCCGCTTCGGAGTAGGTTCATAACTGATATATCTCATGATCTATAAGACAAAGGAGTTATAATTGATATATGGATGCATGATAATTTTAATTTCATAGGTCTATATGTGATATGTCGTTGGGAAGATTCTGACACTAGACCAAATATCTTTCAAAATTATCAAAATAGTCTATCGCGCAAAGTTATTCCCAAACTAGTCTAAGACATTTTAAATGCCTCCATTCTCGAATAAAATAAACCAATATACTCGAAAAAGTAAAATCCTATATATTTTTGTATTTTAAAAATAAATGAATGATTTCATGTAGGTATGCGCATGGCACCTTTTTTTCCTAGGCGACCCGATGCGTTGGGCGAGCATGGATCAATTAATGGTTTGCCCTTGATGAATTATTATATGTGCAAGCTAACTTAAAAAAAAAAAAAATACAGGCACGGTGGGAAGCTTTTTCACGGATGAGTATGACATAATAAATGAGAGTCAGGTATAATTTATTGGTTTTCTAATTACTTCTTATATATTTAGAATCTTACACTTAATTTTTATTTAGATCATATGGGATCCGTACATGGAGGAGTTAATTCAAAATCTGCCACATGATTGTTTTGAGGGTGCTGAAATTTGGATGGCTAAGGTTCCAGTCATTTTTTTTGAGAAAATTGAGATGCATCTTCTTGATAGAGTCATGAAACAATTCAGGTATAGACAACACATACCTGAAAATCCTACTATGGTTCCTCGAAATTAACTCATTTTTCATACAAGATTTGATCGAAGAGAAGTGAATGATCTAAAATATGGAGGCATTTGAAATACCTTCAAAATTTTGGAGGCGTTTCAAAGGCCTCCAAATTTTTTATTTTTTATTCATGTGTCAGACGAGCTGAAGAGGTTTTGAGTATATTGATTTATTTTATTTGAGAATGGAGGCATTTGAAATGCTTTAGGCTAGTTTGAGAATTACTTTGCATGCTAGGTTATTTTGATAATTTTGAAAGATATTTGGTCTAGTGTCGGAATCTTCCCTATGTTATTTCTTTTGAAGTGTTAATTATAATCTCACTGATATGTTCACATGTTGATCTTTTCTGAAGGTATAACCGTATAAATGAATTTTTTTATTTATAAAGTATGTTCCACGATTTTATAGATCACGGTATATCGAATGAAATACCAATACTGATAGGATACTTGTCACATACTTCATTTAATTTAAATAAAAAAATTATTCAACTTAACCACACATATACTAATATTTAATTTAACCACACATATACATACTAATATATTTTTCCTAAATAAATAAGTGGATACAATGAGGCTGCAATATGTTATAGTTATACACAATTTAATTATTATATGTTTAGATTGAGGCTGCAATATGTCGAGTATGTTTAGATGAAACAGGTTCTGATCCAGTGGAATCTGGTCAACTAGTGGTACTCCGCGCGTTGCCACAGGTACAAAATTATGAGCCAAAATTGTCAAATTTATTCATTTAAAATAAAAAAATATAAAAAGAAATTGAGTGATGTCTTTTTTCATTAAAAAATATTCACAACATTTAGTTTTCATACCATTTTTAATGCAAGAAATGAATTAAAAGGAGAATTTTGCACTCTCTAAATCAACCTAAGCATAGTTAGTCATTCGTAATACGCGAATAATACGGTTCGCGATACGTTCGTGTATAATTCGTATTGAACGTTTTCTAAGACGGTCAAATATTCCGTCAATTAGAATGGAGACGGTAATAATTCGTTAATTCGGTTCATTGTTCGGAAAAAATTCGGTATATAAAATTATGTAAATATATATTTTTTATTTAAAAAGAACTAAGAAAATATTATTATTTGGTAAAAATTCGGAAAATACGGGATGAATTTTTGTCATGTCAAAAATTCGCGAATGAATGCGAATTATTGAAATGGAGACGCGAACTTCGCGAACTTTTAAAAATTCGGAAAATACGTGTATAATACGCGAATTATTCGCGAATTGAACAACTATAAACCTAAGAATGTTCAAATCAAACAAAACCCACCTGTTAAATAAGAAAATAATATAGCAAGTGGATTTATTACATAGTTAGTCATTCGTGATACGCGAATAATACGATACGCAATACGTTCGTGTATGATTCATATTCGTACGTTTTCAGTTTGGTGAAAAATACGGACCTAAAAAACGAGATCGGCAAATATTCGTATTCGTATACGTTCGTGTATAATATGTTGTCCGTTTAAAATTCGGCAACAAAAATTCGGCAAATTATATAGCTTGTATTAAGCTTATAATGACTTGTTTAAACATAACAAACTAATTAAACACAATAATCTCTAGAAATGAACAAAAAAAATCTAGCATTATTTAATAAATAAAAGTAGTTATCCGTTCATAAGAAAACTTATAAAGCAAAAATAAGTAGCAAAACTCTAACTTCAACAAAAAGAAACAGAAAACAAGAACTAAGTTCCACTGTGTATCTTCATCACTTGCCACAACATCTTCTTCAGTATCATTCAAGTTTTCGGGAAGTTCATCAAATTTGTCTAAATTTCTAACATTTGAATCTTTCAGAACTAACTGTGATGCCTTCTCCATCATTAATGAATTCATTCTTGTAAGTTACATGAATACTGCAAAATAAACTTTTAAGTCACACATTTTAATTAGTTACAAAAAATACAAAAAAATAATTGATTTAACTACCTAAAATTTAAAAATATTTGCAAGCAATAAAAGTTCAATAAAATTCCCATCTAAATTGAAAAATTACCGGATTTAATGTGCACTTGTAGCAAACTAAGCAAAGTAATAAAGTCTCAACCAAGCAATGTCAGAGACTAGGAATCTAGCCTCACTATTAATACAACAAGAAAAATTATCATATGTAAAAAATATTCATGTCGTGTAAAATATGCAAATAAAATTATTAACCTAGTAAAGAAGGGAAATATGATATACCTCAGCAGCTTGGAGCCTTGGACTTTGGAGAAGTTCGAAAGAATCAGAAAACAACAAGAGAGAGAAAGAATCAAATTGAATGATGTAATTTAAAATATATATAATTATAGAGAAGTTTCTGTAAAATATTTGCACTCAAAATGGCAGAGAGTTGAAATAGGGAACAAATGATCAAATAAATGTTTAAATTATTTTACTTGCCTGCTTTGTTTGATTTATTGTTTTTTCTTATAATTTCTTTCCATTTTTCAGAATTCTGGTAATTTTACGGTAAGAAATTTGTTGATTTCCTTTCCAACTTTTTTTATGTGTGAAAATATTATATTTGGTAAAAATTCGTAAAATACGGCCGAAGTTTTGTCTTGTCAAAAAGTTCACGAATGAATGCGAATTATTGAAATGGAGACGCGAACTTCGCGTTTTTTGAATTATTCGGAATATACATGTATAATACGTGAATTATTCACTAATTGACCAACTATGATTTATTACAGCACTAACTAAATAAGAAAGAAAATAATATAGCAAGTCTACTTCACATTAGTAAATCTCACCACTACCTGTTAGATTTAAAAAAAACAAACAAAAAAAAACAGAAAAAAGTTAAGAAGACTATAGAAAACAGAAACACTTGTTTATAAAACAGAACACCCAATTTTACTTTTTACCCCTCCAAAACCTAATAAATTAAACAGAAATTTCTTTAATAAAGAAACCCCATTAACCAAAACTCATCCTCGTCTAATGAAATTATTTGTATATATCAGACGGATTAATCTTACTTCCTGATGGATTCACCGCTCTCAACTGATCCAACGGTATCACCACCTTTTAAGAAAACACAAATTATTAAAGAAAACAACTTTAATCCAAAAAAGATTTTTTTAAACATACCTTGTAAAAGCTCCATTCAGTTTTGCCTCTGGCTTTATAAGGCAGAGCCGCAAAGGGTTCTCACTGCAAAATGCAATTTTGGACGGGGAGATATAAAGCACTCCCATGACGGTGCCCTGTGTTTAATGTAATTAAACAAAATAGGAATTAAAATGATGGGATTTAGTTATTATTTTACACTTCTGACAAAGAAATGATGTAAAGTTAATTTATTTGTCGAGAAGGCATGAAAAAGTTAATTTATTTAGATTTCTCATTTTATAGGGTATACATGATATTTTAGCCTCTTTTCAAATATAACTTGGATCATTGTTGTGAATATAAATTATTTAATTAGGATATATGAATTATAATTTAGTTTGTGTTGTTTATAACAACTCATATTATTACTAAAATATGATCATCAAGTTATTGCTAATAAATTTTGAAATTTTAAGACCATAATTATTGGCGAATATGACTAACCACGAAATAGTTAACTGATAAATGCATAATGATTTTAAAGTATATGATTAAAAGCGAGATATTTATTTTGGTTGTAAGTGAAATCATATCTTAAACATATATACATACATATATGTGACATTAATGCTTCTAATATTTTTTTGAGAAATTTGATGTTTATCTTTTTGATTAATAACATGTATAATTATTTATGTGAATTATTGTAATTTTATGATAGCTCAATATATCAAATCAATAATTAAATGCCACTAAGAATCATAAATAAACAAACTTGGCTTAACGGGTTGAATATGACTCACGACACAATGTCGATTGATAAATGACCACAACGCAATATAGACACATGTCATAAAAGGAACTCTTTTCAAACTTTATATATAAGAAGATAATTCCGTAATTAATAAAATTTTAGAATATTATTACTCCTTATTATAAGTTGATAAATTAAAATATTTCTATAAAAATGAAAATAATTATTGGTAGCGAGAATCAATATTGAATTCAAATTGGGGATCCTTAAATTCTATAAATGATAAATATATTTGTTGGGTTCAAAATGGGGATGCTTATATTGAGTTAATAATTATCAAATACATATGGAGAATCTATTCGGTACAAATTGGGAATAGTTATCAATTCTCTAAGTGGCACGTGTCAAAATAGCCCCAAAATCATAATCTTTATATATTAGTAAGAATTAGGAGAATAAGCTACTGAAAATATTTATCAAGATAAGAATCAAAAGAAATCGAATTTGAATTTCGAAATTGATTCTACTTACAGTGTTACCATGTGTTATGCGACAGATCCTGAACCATGACTGAAAGCTTCCTTCACATTCTTGCTCCATCTCCACATCATACATCCTTCATAGTTTCCATTGTATATAATCAAATTGAATCAAACAAATTCAAAACTAAGAAATTAACAATAATCAACTGATGATTGAAATCCGAACTGAACTTACTCTCGAAGGAAGCGCCTGCCTGAGCTTGAGCAATCGTAAGAGTTGGAATCAGAGGTTCCAGCACCATCGGCGGGCGATCGTACGGCGGAGGAGGTGCCACATCATCTGAGACGGGTTTAATATTGATGGTGTGGTCAGGAGGAGGCGGTGGTTGCACCGTGAGATTTGGGCTTTTCCGTTTGATTTACCGATGTCGGTGGAGGGGAGGGATGGAGATGGAGGCGGAGTCGTGTCGGCTGAGGGACGGATCTGAAAAAAAAGGAGAGAGAAATTAATAGTGGGGAATGGGAGATCTCCATTTTTCTTCTATTTTAACATATTTGTTGGTTTATGACCGTACTGAATATACTAACCCGTTCGACCATTGAAAATGAGACATGTAATAATAAGTTTGGTCTAAAGATATCCTCTGTACACCGCGCTCTTTTATGAGAATTCTCGTGGCTCTACTCCTCCCACAGCCCCCATTCCTCCTCCCCCCCCCCCCCCCCCCCCCCCCCTCTCCCGCTTCCCCTAAAAAATTCGAGCCACTAATCCCTTGCCTCCCCTCGAATTCTCGTGGCTCTACTCCTCCCACAGCCCCCATTCCCCCATTGCCCCCCCCCCCCCCCCCCCCCCCCCTCAGAAAGAAGGTACACCTTGTGGAGCCATATCATTTCCCAAACCATTTTTGGCAGATTATCGTGAAGTGTAACGTTTTGTTCGACATCAAGCTTCAAAGGCGATTCTTGATTATAGATATCCTTGATCTATTTTGGATACGTCCAATTTAGTGTACTTCAACTCTATCGTGACGGTCGTTTCGATGTGAAGGGCGAAGTAGATGACAATAGCTCGGTATTTCTCTATGACAGCAGAGCGTGCTTCTAAGGCGATAATAAACGCTCAATATGCTATCGCCCAATATGCGTGTTCTAAGCGAGCTATATTTCATCGAACACTTGATTGATGACGTGAGTAGGCGGTGTTTCATTCTCTTGCGCACTTAGTGTAGAAGGCATTTTTTTGCTACTAGAATCGGGACCGGAGATTCATCGAGTGTGCCGTAGACATTTGTAGATGATGACCAAAAGGATTTGGATCTCCATTATCAATGGTTCAATTATGACAAAATCTAAATCTTGATTTTTGATGCCACAAATTGATCATCCGGTTAGAGAGGAATCATTATATTTCCTGATGAAATTCGACAATAGCGGATGTAATAGCAAGTTTAGAGATCCGAAATACTATTGATGAAGGGATAACGGATAATCTTTTTTCTTTTAATTTTTGTTCATCTTTCTTTTAAGAATTTATAATCTTTGTAATGTTATTTCTTATTAATATAAGTAACAATAAGCGATCTTTTATTGTGCATTCCTAAGAAAAGAAAAAAAACCTAAAATTGAAACAAAAAGCCCGCACTTGATTACTTTCCAAGACTAAATAAGCTACTAGATGAAAATTCAAAAAATAATATATAACCACGCATCAACAAATATCATATAATTTTCAAGAAATTAAGGCATTAAAGAGAAGAGAAAATGGGCACGCCAGGCAAAGTGGCTCCGGCATCTACAATGAAAATATTTCCTGAAACATACTCCGAAGAATCATCAATCAGATACTTGACGACCGATGTCAGTGCAGGGTCGGTTGCACCGAATGTTTGCAACGGGACGGTACGCCTCGCGACATTTGAAAGCCATGGCTTGTGCATTAGGCCTTCTGTTATCTCAGACCTGAATATCCCTGGACTTATCGAGTTCACTCTTATTTGGTATGGACCTAGCTCCAACGCCATATCCTGTCATTCAAACCAAATAAAAAAAATATTTCTCCATTAATTACACTATGCTTTTGACACATTTGAGATCACTAATTACCTCAGTAATGGCATTGACAGCAGCTTTGGAAGCGGTATAAGCGACTCCACCGGGCAGCTGACCGCGATGGAGTCCCACAATAGACGATATGTTAACAACTGAACCTTTCAAACCGGCATGGTGCATTAATTTGCACACGTGTTTCGTTACCAGCCATGAACCAGTGAGATTCGTGTTGATGAGCTTGTTCCACTCCTCTTCTGGCCACTCTAATGGCGAATACACCCCTCCTGATTTACAGAAAAAAAAATAAAAAATATATATCAAACCTAAAACAATACAATGTGATATTGTCGCACATTCGGGATATTTATGAAAGAATTATATGTTATTCAAGCTATAGATATATACCTCTAACTCCGGCATTATTAACAAGGGCGTCAATCTGGCCAAAAGCATCCCAAGCCCTTTTAACAACTGCCTCGATTTGCGAATCTGAGGCTGTCACATCAAGCTCCACAGCCTTAGCCTTTAGTGAATCTGACACGGGTGAATCCGAACCGTTTAGCTGGTCACAGAGTGACCTCAACCGCTCGACCCGTCTTGCGGCTGCCACAACTCTACATCCGTTTTTTACGAGATAAATGCATAGATCGCGGCCTATGCCAGAGGATGCACCCGTTACCATCACAATCTTTCCCTTCATTTTAACGCTAGACAAGTTTAGTATAGATGAATATTTTATTCTGTTTTGAACTTCAAGGTAAGAGAGTATGATTTGAGCAAGTTTGATAGGTTGAGACGTATTTATAGTGTCATGTGGCGCCAAGAAGAGAACAAAGAGAACTTGAGTGTGGTCATGCCGCTGGTTTTGTCAAATGAATATTTTCTGACCCACAATAACAATTTTGAGGCACTCGGATAGGATTTCGATGTATATTTTTGGATAATAAATTATTTTTTACTTGAGCAATCCTGATAGAATTAATAGATATCCAAATAATGGAGTCTATCTTGCTGAGCTGAATTTAACTTGTTCAATTAATTAGACATTTCACAATTACTATTTCAAAGAATAAATATGTACGATCTCATTATATTTGTATGAGCTTATAAGCATGTATTTATTTTTTTTGTAAGGAATTTCATTTATTAACATATACAATAAAAACTTCAATATAAAGACCATAGGTATTGCCTTTTCAATTTTTTGTTGTGTGTATGGACCTACGTCAGTGATAATGCCAGCACCATACACGTGAGCACATTACGTAATAGTATTAGCAAAACCTGGTCTTTAGTAATCTTGTATTTTGACTTCTTCTTCAGATGAGTTAAATAGTAACAATTGGTTTTGACTTCAAAATGTCTTCAATAGATTGCTGCAAAGTCCATGTAAACTCTATAATCGAATATATAGTTACTATTATTTAAAACAAAATCCTAATTGAACTTATAGATGATTACATAAATATTATATATATATATATATATATCTTTTTTTTTGGTTTTTTGGGGGGGGGGGGGGGGGGGAGGGGGAATGGATAACGATCATTTATTAATTTGATTTGAGGTAGTGTGTTGTGATTTATATACACCAAGAGTAAGGATAGCCTTCGAGATGACGTGAGTGATAACGAAGGTCTGGATTCCAGCAGCTGACGTTGATCAAACTAGGCCCCAATCTTAAATAGCTAAATCTATTTTATTTAGAGCTATAAATTGGGCTCACGGTCCCAAACCGGAAAAGACAGAGCCCAAATTCTAAATCCGAAGTTCTTTGGTCTGATATTAAAAGACTAGGATATTTTTATCTTTACAAACAACAATGATCATATTCGTGTGCTGCGAATATTTCAACTGCATTTTTTATTTTAATATAAAATACATAAAATTATACTAATAGAAAATTAAAATAATTTTTTTAATATTTCATAATATACAATAATTATATAGTAAGTTGACTATTTTTTAAAGTTATATATAATTTCTAGCTGGGAGTTTAAGATATTATGGAAAGGATAAGTTTTGCAGCTCTTCCATCCAGTTATGTGTGATACTCAACCAAAACAGTTAGTTGCTTAAAATATATTGTAAAAAAAATCCATGTTTGCAACAGATTATTCTCTTCAATAGTTCATATTTACACATTAAATTGAGAGAAAACTCAAGCAGGAACTAGTATGGAGCTAAATACATAACAAAATTCAAACAAATTTATATATGAAGGTTCAGTAAGACAACAACTATTTAAAAACATTATATGGTACTTTTGTTTCGCATACCTTGGCCGGCACCATCACGTTATGTTACAAAATCTATTGACCTAATTTACTAACTTTGTGAGCTATGCCTTCTGTTCTAGCTTTTCTAAAAAGTAATCTGTTTGAACTTTTATTTTCCTTCTCTTTTTTTTTTATTTGTCGCTAGGTGTTTTTCCTAGCTGTTTAATCATTTCCTGGTCTGTTAGAAAAATAAAACGAAAAATGATGCGATCAATTGGGAAAAAAATTCAGATTTTCCCAGATAATATTGTACTTTATGATTACTAATGCAAGTTAGAAACTCACTGTCAACAAATAATCAAACAACAATCTTAGCAGTCAAGGAAAAAAGAAGTGCTCCAACTTCGTGACTTTATTGTTTTTATTCTGAAGTACATTAGTTGATTTGCATTCTTTGCATATAATTCTAGAAAAGAATCGATCCTCACACTTCATTGGTGAAACTCTTAAAAAGCCACAAAAGAACACAGCAACAAAACAGTCGACTGATCAACATATCTCAAAAGAATATTCTCTTGGCTATTTCATTTATATCAATCCTTATTACATTTCACGACGGAAGCAAATCAAAATTCAGAAATAATTTATATTCTTTCTCTTGATCTCATAATTTATTTTCAGTCTCGAACTTAGGGCTTGATGGCACCAGCAGCACCAACAACATTGTCAAAAGGCCTTTTACGACGCAAGCCTCATTACACATGATCTTGCAAGTAGCAGTGGCTGGCGAGGCGTCATTCCCATTAGTGCAGGTTCCGAAGAAATCTATATCATAGCAACCTTAGGCATGACAACTGGAATCGTAGTCGACGCGACAAGAATAGCAATGAAAAAGAATGTAACGAAAGCAACCTTGCTTTGAGCCATTTTGTTTTCTCGTCAACAGAATGAGAGGAGAGTTAACAGAGAATTAGGTTTTGTTTTAGGTTTGTTGAATGAATGGTAAATGGATTTTGATTCCATTGAATTTTATAGGGGGGTTTTGGGCAAAATTTAGGATGCTGATTAATAAATTAGTGGTGGAAACCGAGTGTACCATAGACCTACATTTAGGATGTTGAATGGTAAATTAGTGGTGGAAATTGCGTCTATAATAATTTTTTTTTTTTAAATCCTGAGGGTTATTTGAAAGAAAAAAAGAAAATCACTCTTGATAAGTATCGAACCCACCACGAGTATCGAGCCCGCCTTTACCGCTTGAGCTAGCAAGATTTGGCTAAATGTGTTTGATCAGATGGGTATATTACTGTTGTAGAATTGAGACAGAGAAGTGCTTTATTCATTGGGATTTAAGTTGGCAAGAATTTCATTTGAGTTCATATAGCGTACCTCAAAATTGCCCACAATCAGCGCCAAATGGTAATTAAAATGTTTTATACAAGTAGAATTTTGTCCAAGTGAGAATTTGAGTTTTTAACTTTTATGTGGTACTTCGAGTTGGAATTTAATACTCCCCGGTAAATTAAGCGGAGCAAATGTGGGGAGGCTGTATATTTTTCGGATTTTAATTATGGTTTGAACTTACAAAACAATAAAATGTCCACAACTGCCAAATATTAATGCTGTTATAAGCAATTTAATTCTCACTTTTCAAAACAAATGCCCTAATTATAGGAAAATATGGATTCTGTTTACGAAATATTTTCGATTAACTTCTTAATATATCTATTTCTTATTATATGCAATTATTTATACTAATTTAAGCATTTTAATTCGATGAAAAATTTAACCATTCAAAAAACACAAAAAAAAGAAAAAAAAATAGTGTTTAGTTCTGTTTAATGCTAGGGCCCCGGTTAATCTCGTACAAAATCAATTGGGTTGAATTATAATCATGTAGTTATTATATCTCGAGTATGTTTAGAATGAAACAGGTTCTGATCTAGTGGAATCTGGTCAATTTGCAGTGGAGTCTTTCAAATTTTTGTTTGCTCATGTTCATATAGAGTAGATATACTGATGTTTTCATAGGAACGCACTTGAAATAATGCATGCATCTCAAATCATGTGAGATTCAATTGCACAAAATCAAATATAGTGACTACCTATAATTTAATTGCACAAAAATCTCTAAACTTGACGCATCACCATATATATTGAAACATAATTAGCAAGATCCAATTTCCTAACTAACATTAGTTCATCATCAAGTTCCGCTAGTCAACATTCTCTAATAAGCTAACCAAGAAAAATGAAAAAGAAAAAGGAAAGATCCTTTCAAGAAATGACTTAAACATTCTATCTAGTCAAACAAAGAAAGTTACGTTCCCATTTGATAAAATCTATACAAATATTCTCTTTATGCCCTCATTTCTTATTGAATGTTGACCTCCTTTGAAGTACGCCCTGACAAAATATCCCTAGTTACCAAATAAATAAATAATAAGAATGTTAATTATCTCAAACAACGGAAATGAGAAATATTTCAGGCTGAAAAACTTTTGGCCGCATAAACCTCAACTTTCCATTTTGTATAACAGAATAATGATATATTGGCACACAAAATGCATGCAACACAATTTTAACATGTAATATACCATTTTCTGCCTAATATACCACAAGATCTCAACATCAAGATGGTATGTCTAGAAAAATAAGTCAATTAAAAAAATACTTAAATGTATGTTGAAATCTAAAAATAAAACTGACCTTAGATTATTGCGTATTCTTATTTGGCGAATCAGGATTTGCATTGAGATCAACAATTGCAATTAACCCCTTCATTTTTGTCGGTCTCACCAATTTTCGCAAATCAATCCTCCATTGTTGGTGCACAAGATTCAAATTTATCAAATCCAAATGCAACATTATGTGTGCACATGGTAAACCCATAGTGGCCGTAAATCTCCCACTACAAATCGGGTCAAACGTACCTGCTTTGACTTTTTCATATTGTTTATGCAATTCCACCAAACTAAATTCCGAAATTTTGCATATTATTTCCCTAAAAAGAGGAATGTTACAACAAGAATGGAGAACCCTGATTTTCTCACTCTCGAGTTGAGTTTTGTTCTGCTTAAATTCATTTTCAATTGCTGAACAAAGTTTGTTCTTTACCTCTTTCATATCGCGAGTATTAGCTTGTAAATATTTCTTAAGCTTCTCATGAGCTTCTTCAAATTTCAGAGATTCTTTGGTACCAAAATGATAATATTTTTCCGTCCATGCATCGATGAATTTTTCCTTATATGGAAGCCATTCGCTTTTTAAATAATTTATCACTTCCTTTTTCTCGCTATAAACCAACTCAAAATCGCTCCAAGTTTGCATAAAAGCCCCTTCACTTTTGGAACTCATCACAATTTTCCAATTGGAGAAAAATGCATCCCAGTCCTCCTTTTTCTCAAAACACCCTTTGCAATTTTCCTTCACATCCTTTTCAACACGCGATAAACAAAAAAGATTGGTCGTTTCTGGAAAAACGACTTCTATCGCCTCCATTAAACCCGATTCTTTATCGGATAAAATCACGCAAGGTTGAGTTTTCAAACTGAGAATATTAGCGAAAATCTTAAGGGCCCAAACGTAATTTTCCACTTCTTCCTTCTCCAAAAACGCGAAACAAGAGTAAAAACAACTATTAAAACTTGATAACCCTAAAATATTCAACAAAGGAAATTTATACCCATTATTTCTGTGCAAATTCATCACAAAAATATTCGAAAAACTCTTGCTCAAAACCACCGACAAAGGATGCGCGACAAAAAGATGCGTCAAATTTCCACTTTGGTCCCTCAAAAAATTACAACT
This sequence comes from Juncus effusus, assembly GCA_027726005.1. Lineage (NCBI taxonomy): Eukaryota > Viridiplantae > Streptophyta > Magnoliopsida > Poales > Juncaceae > Juncus > Juncus effusus. Next base: position 2,542,760 of record CM050906.1, on the reverse strand, counting down.
AAACCCACTTTTCTTCATCTCTTCAAACAAAGCTTGAACCATCGTTCTGCCAGCTAAATTATCCTTCTGAATCTTCATTTTCGCATTATAAATCGATCGTGAAACTAATTTCAAATCCGGATTTTTCTCCTTCAAATTATACAAAATTTCCCTAGGCGGTAACCCTAATTTAGTCATTTCCTCAATTCTCAAAATCTCCTCTTGAGTCAACTTGCGCGATAAATTCTGCTCAGATAAATCAGGATCGTGATTGTGCAAACTATTTGCAATTTCAACCCTCCAAAAACCGTCTTTTTGCATTTTGCCCCGGATTTTGAACGGGCAGCCGGTCAAACGGCTCTTGGTCTTTCTCTTTCGATTTTCGGTCGGAATATTTCGGGTATTTCTGTAAAATCCGCTTTTTGAGCAGCATAAAATCACGTATTTGTTAGCTCTAGAGCAACTTGTGGTTAAAGCAAAGCCGCGATTTGTGTAATATGCACGGACCGTATTGAGTAATTCGTCTCTAGTGTAGAATTTTGAATTTTGGAGGAAATTTGCGGTCTCAGTTTGATCGTTTAAATGATTTTGTTTATTTAATGGTTGGTTTTCTATTGTCTCTTGTTCTTCCTCTTCTTCCTCTTCTTCTTCTTCATTATTATTATGATTATTATTATTATGATCATTCTCATCATTATTATGATCATTACTATTATCATTATTATTATCATTATTATGATCATTATTATTATTATCACTATTACTATTATTACCATTATGATCATAATTACCATTATTTTCTTCATCTCGCGGTACGATATTTTCCAAAGATTCATTTACTTGACCATCAGCATTTTGAACCTAAAATAAAAACAAATAAAAATAAAAAAACAAAAATAAATAAATAATATATTTGTCGCTAGATACTTAATTGCACTAACTTCACTTTCTGTCTCCAATTACCATCATAAAACCAAAAAAATAAAAATAAAAACAAAACTCAAAAAAATAAAAAATAAAAAATAAAAGAAACAATAATAAGGCCAAATTTCATATGTACCCCTGTAAAACCTCATAATTTCATGCATACCCCTACAAAAAGTGAAATATCACCAATACCCTTATGAAGTCATTCAAATATCTCAAAAACCCCCTATAAAAACACTAAATATATCATAGCGGTATACATGATATTTGAGTGATTTTGTAGGTGTATTTGTGATATTTCACTTTTTGTAGCGGTATACGTGAAATTATGATGTTTTGTGTACACATGAAATTTGGCCTAATAATAAAATTAACTAATAGTTTAATTTTTAACACTAATCCTGCAACCACGTTAAGCCACGTAATTAATTAAAACTAATCCATCGGATTTAACTATGATTAACGAATTAACCATTCATTTATTCACGCCTTTTTCATCTTCCCCCCTCTCTCTTTGCTCACTGTAAAAAGAAAAAAAGAAAAAAAATCCCCAAATCCCTTTCGAGTCTCTCTCCCCACTTTCCCACTTTGCATCTCTCTCCAGTCTCCACTCAAGGCCGCCGTCTCTGTCTGTGACGGCGACTGCCTCTCCTCTCCACTCTCCACGTGCTGACTACTTCCCTCTCCGCGCAAAGACGATTCACTCTACGATTTCGGGTTTGACCCGAACCTGAACCCGAAAACTTTACGGGTTTTTCTTCAAATCCGAACCCGCGGATAACCCGAAACCGCGGGTAAACCCGAAACCTGAAATTATTTTCAATTTTTTCAAATTTTTTCAAATTTTTTTCATTTTCTTTTGTTCTTTTTGTTTCTTTGTTCAATGTTACACAAGGGAGAGAAGAGAAAAGGGAGAGTTAGGATTAGGACGGATGTTTAGGATTGTTTTAGAGGAAAAAATGAATGATTTAGATTAAAAATTAAAAATATACTTATAATTTAAGTTATCCGCGGATCGGATAGTGCCAAACCCGAACCGACCCAAACCCGTATTCATTTTCGGGTTTGAACCCGAACCCGATCCGTGGGTTTTTTTTGGGTTTAACCCGATGCATTCGGGTCGGATTCCTTCTGGATTCGGGTCTAACCCAATCCATTGACAAGCCTACTCTCTTCACACATTAGCCTGATTCACTCTCTTCACGCCACAACTGCCTCTCTCTCCACACGATGGCAATTGCCTTGATAAAGATCTAGGGCGGTTATCTTGATAAAAATACTGTGTGTTTTCACTTAAAGTGAGAGGTATTAAATATCAAATTCAAATCTATTAATTTCAAATTATAAATATCAAATTTCTCCATATTCTAAATGTTAAATTATAACTTCCAATTTTATACTTTATAACATATTTATTTTGTTTTAGTTTGTTTCAGTCTGTTTACTTTTGGGAATTGGAGATGGTTTAGCCCTGGCAAATCTTGTGATTTTTTTTGGGGGGGTCAGTGGTTCCTTTATCGATTATTTTATTGTGCTTATGAAATGTTTACAATGCGTGATGAGTACCTCTTAAATGTCATTGATCTCATGAAAAATTGATATTTTAAAAGGTTTGGACAATATAAATATTTCAGATGCATCTTTATTTGTTTATTTATTCATTTGTTTATGGACTACAATAAGAAATATATACGAATTATGTTACAATTATGGAGTGCTGTAAGCAGTCTTTTTATGTCATATAATGGAGTCCGAATTGAGAAAAAGGTCTACTATTATCAAACTATTGCACAATTATGGTCAGTATTGTTATGGGATGCAATAATTTATGATTCAATTTTTATGATGCCATGTGAAAAATAAAATTCTCATAAAAATACTTAGTGATGATTATATTGCAACATATAACTAAACAGATATACCCATAATTTGTTTCTTCTTATATCTCAATGAAAAAATTACAATACCCGCTGCGAAGCGCGGGTATTAATATATTATCACTAGATACTTATATACGCTAACTTATCTTTCCATCTCCACTAAACTACTTCATTCCATCCTAGAAACCCAACACAGAACCCATAAAAACAACTAAAAATAAAAATAAAAAAAATAAAAAAAATAAAAATAAATAAAAAAAATAAAAATAAATAAATAAATAAATAATAATAATAATAATAATAATAAATAAATAAATAAATAAATAAATAATGATAGAACTAATAGAAAAAACAAATAAGAATAAGAATAATAATAATAATAATAACAAAAAAAAAATAACCATCCCATAACAATTCAACTCCATCTCTGTACAGCACATGATTATGAGAACAATCCTTAACCTCAACCACCCAGCTGCCCCCGACCTGCCGTTTGCCCCGGATCTCGAACGGACAGCCGGTCAGCCGGCTCGTCCGCTTCCGCGTACTCAACTCAGGCGGCACCTGCTTCGCATAATCATGAGCTGTGCCGGGATGGAATCGAACTGGTATCAGATGGCTAATGATGATGATAGTAGTATTAGTAGTAGTAGTAGTAGTAGTAGTAGTAGTAGTAGAGTAGTAGTAGAGTAGTAGTAGTAGTAGTAGTAGTAGTAGAGTAGTAGTAGTAGTATTAGTAGTAGTAGTAATAATAATAATAATAATAATAATAATAATAGAAAACAAAAAAAATAATAATAGTAAAAAATAATAATAATAAAAAATAATAATAATAATAGTAAATAATAATAATAATAATAATAATAATAATAATAATAATATCAAAATAATAATAATAAACAATAATAGTAATCTCGTACCAATTCAGCTCCATCTTTATACGGCTCATGATTATGCGAGCAGTCCTTGACCTCAACAACCCAGCTGCCCCCGACTTGTCGTTTCCCCCGGATCTCGAACGGACAGCCGGTCAGCCGGCTCGTCCGCTTCCGCTTTCTTAATTCAGGAGGTACTTGTCTCGTGTCTCTGTACCTCCCACCCCTGTTGCAGCCCACAATCACATACCTGTCACACCTGTTCATGATAATGAATGAATGAATGAATGAATGAGTGAATAAGTAAATAAATAAACGAGTGAATAAATATAAAGATAAATAAATAAATAGATATATAACATATATTTAAGTATATAAACCAAATTGCAACCCAATCCAATTAGAGGCTAAGAATTTAGCATGAGATAAAAAAGACATACATAACAGTTATGGACATCCATAAAATATGCTCGGTTGATTGACTCACGCCAATGATAGTTTGACATGCTAAAGTATTATTTATGTGGATGTCCATAACTGTTATGTATGTCTTTTTATCTCATCCTAAATTCTTAGCCTCTAAATGGATTGATTGGGTTGCAATTTCGTCCATGTACTTAAATTGGATTGCAATCTATGAATTTCATTTGTATGAAATTCACTATCATTTTGACATTTTTGAAATACAACAATATACAAAGGAAAAAACGGAATAATGTATTGGTGATAATTGATAAATCATCAGTGGAATCAATAAGTGATTGAGAAGTATGTAGTGGTCCAGTCTATTTGGGAGAAAATATGATATATGACATATGTTCATTTTTGAAATAAATGAAAAATTGGATGATGTGTCGATGAGATATTATTGGTAGAATTGAAATGATTGTGAAATATTGAAGGATTTGTACCTTGAACTGCGAATGGAGAGTAAATAGCCTCTTGATTTGAAGAAATCACGAGTGAAGTTTAAAAGTTCGTCCATTGATTCGAACTTTTGGCTGAGTAGTTGGGAAATATCATTTGAATTTGATAGGGTATTCATCTGATCAGGGTAAGAAAGAAGAAGAGCGATTAGTTATTATGTTGGCTTTTGTTTTTATATCGGTGTTTTAACAATCTGCTAGAGTTTTCAATCAAGATTTTTTTTTTTTTTAATTTTGAGGATGGTTAGCAAATTTTGCTGGTTTATGATTTGAGATAAAGAGTATTTGTAGCGAATTATTTTGATAAAATGGTGTTTTGTACCGATACTGTAATTGACTGGTAAAAGAAAGTGTACAGCTGTGACAGTAATATTACAGATGGGTACTTTCTCAAGTTGATTAATTACTAATATAGTCATAATTCAGCCCTAATTTTAGCTTTGGAAGTTAAATAGACATAAATCCACTGAAAAAATTAAAAATATCTCCTAGGGTTACAAAATCAATTGAAAGAATTTCTAACAAAAGAGGATTGAAAATGGGTATTTTATTTAGGCATGCCATAAAAGTCGCCTAATCAAGCAAAATAAAATTTCCAGAAATAAATACGTCTAAAATTACAAAATCATACGGAATTAAGCATGCTCTAATCAATCATCTGTGAACCGTATATCCTCATAAAATCCCTTAAAACCCATTAAAATTAGAAAAATCATAGAAAAAACAATAGGTAGGCTTTTCAATTACCTTGAAGAATGAAGAAAACGAAGCAAAGAAGGCGATCGAAGAAAAAAGACACAAAAAAGGGGTATTGAAATTGGGCTCGGGTTTATCGAAGGAAAGAAACAGAAGGAGATTAACGGGTTCGGGTTTTCGTCAATTTTTTTGTTATGTTTTCTTTCTTTTTTGGATTATTCGTCAGATCTAGTTTTGTTTTTTGGGTTTAGCTGCTTTGTAAGAAGAGACGTTGATTTCCTGGTATTTTGAATCCCGGGTTTTGGGTAGAAACTTGGGAATGGGTTTCCGGTTTCTAGGCCAACTAGCTAACAGGTTTTTTTCGTAATTTCGTTTGTTTTGTAATGTACTGAACCTCTTTTGAGTTAGTACCTCGCTGCCTGCGGGCTTGAAGAAGGGGGGGTGGAGAGAAGGAGATTAACGGGTTCGGGTTTGTTAAACATACTTGGTATGATCCGGCCTAGATTTAACCTAAAAGGTTGGTCCATTAAGAAGCTCAATTTCAATGTGTAATTAAATCATTAGAACGTGAGGTTTATACTTAGTTTTTAGAGAAAGGGGAATTTCATGACTTTTTTTTTTAAATACCATTTTTTTTTTTAAAATTTCAACAGTTGACATTGGTTTGAAAATAATGAAATATCTGTCATTTCCGTCACTAGTAGTGGCGGAACACATTCTGTTCCGCCACTACTAGTGGCGGAACAGATGATTTTTCATTTTTTGCAAAAATATCTCATTTGGCTGACTAAACAGGATTATTTAGTATAAAAAACAGTGTTCCGCTACTACTAGTGGCGGAACAAGCCCAATTTTTTTTTTTACCAATTAACAGCTAAACAGATCTACTTAGCGGTTCTCCTAGCCGCGGTCGATTTTTTTTTCTTTTTTTGACCGTGTCTAAGATGAGAAAAATAAAATAAAATAGTGCAGAAATAAAATTTAATCCTTAGGCTGCCTCCCAAGAGCGCTTGTTTAAGTTCATGAGTCTGATCGTATCCTTGTCCCTCTTGTTTTGTTCCGGGCCGTGCCGATGTGGCACGTTCCATTCCTTAGGGTCATTCGGCAGTGTCTTTCTTCTGCTTATCTTGTAAAGATCCATTCCGAGCAGGTAAGTGTCTGGATCTTCCTTCAGTTTAGTGAACCATTCGACGTGCCTTCATCTTGTGTTCCATTTCCTTAGAAGGTATCGTAGTGCGACGAGATCTGCAAAGACGACAACCCTGCATCTTAGTAATTGTTTTCGAAATCGGTCCAACTCGAGTTGTACTGCAGCTAGGGATGAAAACGGTTCGGATACGGTTCGGATCAGGGTCATATCATATCCGTATCCATATTATTTTCTCGGATCCGAATATGAATACGGATGCGAATATAGATCCGGTTCGGATATTACCGGATACGAATATGAATACAGATATTTCATTATGATTTAACAACAAAAAAATGATAAAATCATAATAAAATCATAACAAGTTTCAAAATAGCAATAAGTAAATTGATGGATTTGAATAAATATCCTTATTCATATTAAAAAATGATAAAATTGCTAAAATATTTTAAAAAATATCATTATATATATGTATATTCATATTCAATATATAGTGAAATATCCGAAACGGATATTATTCGGATTATAATTATCCGGATACGGACATTATCGGATATTATATGCCAAACTCATTATCATATCCGTATTTGTATCCGTTCAAATACGGATAATTTTTTTCGAATACGAATATTTTGCGAATACGAATACAGGTCGGTCAGATATTATCTTATCCGTTTTCACCCCTGACTGCAGCATCTCCTTCTCGTCTTTTGTAAAGGATTTTTGCTCTCTTGTGAAGTCTTCCATGGCATGGCCGATTAATCTTCTTTCATTTCTCAGACCCAGTAGTGCTCCAATCGAGTCATTTTTCTGTTAATTAGAAGTTTCTTGTCAATTTGCACGACAATGCACTCCAAAGTTTCATCTTTTCAAACTTACAAGATTTAACCCTTGCTTCGCTTCAAAAAATTATTTTTTATTAAGGTGTAAACCTTCACTCCCGTTTCACGAAAATATTTTTATTAAGGATAAATTTTAAAGAAAAAATTAATATTCAAACTTTTGGAGGGATATATCTGAAATCATTTTCCAAAAAATAAATTTTAAAGAAAAAAAATTGATATTTACAAATTTTGGAGGAATAAAATTATTTTTGAAAAAATTAATTAATTAAGAGAGTAATGTTAGGTACAAATTGAGATGTACATAACAATCTCTATTTTTAGTAATGAATCCGGTGTCATTTCTGATTTCTCTCTATGTCAAAAAATGAGACTCAATATTACTAAAAAAACATAAGTTTCATTCATTTTAAAATACATAATTGTTAATGTCATGGATGGTAATAATTCTAAAATTTGATGGCATTTATTAAGAGAAAAAATATTCCCATTTGTCATGCTCGTGCTTGAGGATTTGAACTCATTTTTTTGAGTTTAAAAAAAAAATAGAAAATTGACCCGTTTCATATTAGTCAGCAAAAATATAGTTACAGAAAATCATGAAATAAACTCAAAAGTGAGCCGTTTAACTAAGAAAAATGACCTGTTTCATATTAGGCAGCAAAGATATAGTTACAGAAAATCATGAAATTAAACTCAAATGTGACCCGTTTAACTAAGAAAATTGACTCGTTACATATTAGTCAGCAAAAATATAGTTACAGAAAATCATAACATGGAAATCAAAAGTGCCATTTAACTAAGAAAATTGACCTATTACATATTAGTCAGCAAAAATATAGTTGCAAGAAATCATGCAATTGAACATGTGTCCAAAGAAGCCTTAAAATACAAATTTTGTATATTAGAAAATTTTGTTCATGGCTTATTTTGAATCCTTGTCATTTTCTGTTCTCTTTTTTCAAGAAAAATGAACACATGTTTGAGTAATTAGTTCTAATTTCATTTTTTTGTGTCCAAATGACACAATAGAAAGGATTTTGAAAACAAGAAAAGTCATTTCTTCTTTTATGGGTCAATGCGAAACCTATAAAATTTATATATGGCTTAAACCATATAAAAATAATATGATAACACTAAAATAAAATATTGACCCTGAAAACGTTACATCGCACTAAAAAAATGTAAGTTGACAATAAAAATAATATAATTATACTAAAATGAAATATTGGTCCTGAAAAGATTGCATTTACACTAAAACTAACATATTACCCCTACAATTATATATTGACACTAAATGATATACTGATGCGGCCAAATGATATATTGATATTTGATACTGAAAAGGTATATCCATACTGAAATATATTGACGTTGAAAACTCGATAAATTAACACTGAAAATAATATATTGACAGTGAAAATTATACGTTGACATTGAAAGCAGCATATTGATACTAAAATGGTTTATTGACACACTAAAAATGACATATTCTTACTAGAAGAATATTTTGGCAATAAAAATAAAATATTGACATTATAAATGGTATATTGCCCTTATAAACTTGATATTTAGTGTATAAAAAATGGTATATTAACACTGAAAATGATATATTAGAACTTAAAACTGTATATTAATATTGAAAATGATATAATGACACTGAAAATTATATATTGGTACTGAAGACGGTATATTGACACTGAAAATAGTTTATTGAAACTGGAAATATTAATTGATGCTATAAACGGTATATTGTAATTGAAGATGGTATATTGGGACTGAAAACTTCACATTTGTACTAAAAGTGGTATGTTGGCACTTAAAATGTATATCGACATTGTAAACGATAAATTGACAATGTACATAATATTGATTTTGAAAACGATGTATTACAACCTAAAACTACATAATATTGATTTTGAAAACGATGTATTACAACCTAAAACTACATAACACCGAAAATGGTATACTGATATGAAAAACTTCATATTTAATATTAAAATAGCATATTTATGGTAGTATATTGACACTAAAACATTACGTGGAAACTGAAAATAATATATTAACAAGAAACCTTTATTAGAGATTTAAACAATACATTATTCTTGGTTGGTATGTCATATATAAAATGTGTATTTCATAAAATAATAATTAGGAGGTAAAGTTTGCCATCAGTTGTAAAAGCAAAAATAGTTATTTTGAAAAGAAATATAGAAAAACGGAAAACAAAAAGCAGTAAATTGTTTTTCATTTTCAAAACGTGAAAAAACAAAAATGAGGCCAAATGAGACCTCAATTTTTTACTTTTTTAGAACTCATTAGATTACTTTAATTCTCTATGATTATTATCTCTGGATTTACTCTTGTAAGTTCAAAATTTTAGTTTGTTTTTAATCCAATTAGGCAAGCTCAAATTCTTTCTAAATAAATTTTATTTGTCTGTCTGTTTGATTGATTGATTTCGTGATTACAGAATGAATACATGAAAGTTGTATTTGCCAGTTCCTGTACCAGAACATTTGCTCAAAGTTCGTGTAAATCGGATAAAATCGTCGTTTATATTTCACACAATTTAGCAAAATAATTTATATTTCCCTATTAATCAATTTACGAGTATGAGCGGTAAATGAGTTTAGGGGTCGAACACAAGGAGGTGTGGCCTCAAGAACTAACTAGTCTCAATGATTTATCTATAATGTAAAATCTTTTAATTCAAGATCTATTAGGTAAATTTTTTCAAATTTCAGTTTTATTTCGAGAATTCAGCACGTCACACTTTAGTGATTTAATTCGTAACTAGACCAAATAAACTCCGAATCCAACACACAAAAAATCGTTGGAAACTAAAAAGAGAGATCTACGATGTGGTCCTTTACTGTTATTATTATTTTATTCAAAAATTTCGAGATATTTGCAGATAAGTTCAGAACTTATTTTTATTTCAAAATCGGTTCAGCAGAGAATTCAAAAACTTACAGAAAAATTACCAAAGCTTGAAAACTCCCAAAATTTTTATAGAAATTCGGTTATTAAGTTATGGAGAAAATGAGTACCGCCTCAAAGCAACAAGGATCGAACGACTGCGCGTTGTTTGTCTTGCGTTGTATGGATTTGATCATAAGGCAACAATGGAAAAATGACCAAAAACAATTATTTTTAATTTTGACCAGGCAAGATAGAAATTTCTCCTTTCAATTGTATATATCTTACTCTTACGAACAACAAAGTAATTAATTTCAATTTTACTCCTTTGTGTCGCAGCACACTGTATTAACCGACCGTGCCATTTTCTTGTACAACATGCTGACTGACGAGAACAATGACGCAGGGAAACTATAGGAAACTTCATTGTATTTTAGGAGGGTGATGTGGAACTTTTGTTGTTTGGTGTCTTTTTTATTTTAAACACTGGTATGGGTTTGTTACTTGTTGGATGATTGTATATTTTTTGTGTGTTTTGGGTGCCTGATTTTTGTATGACATACCCTGTTACTGTGTTGCTGTTTTAATTAGCATGCATTCTTTTTGTTAGTGTGCTGTACTACTTTTTTAAACCATTTGGTTCATTTCTACACAAAATAAAATTACAAGAAAAAAACCTCTTTATTAGGAAAAAGTGAACATAATTTCATTGATACAAAATTATCATCTGGCTTTTGTTGTAAACTCTTTGTGTTGATTTGTATACCTTTTGTCTAATAACGTATACCTAAATCTTATATCAATATACCGTTTTTATCTTTAAACTTGAATTGCTTTTTGAACCATTTGGTTCATTTTTACACAAAATAAAATTACAAGAGAAAAAACCTCTTTAGGAAAAAGTGAACATAATTTAATTGATAAAAAATTATTATCTGGCTTTTGTTGTAAACTCTTTGTGTTGATTTGTATACCTTTTGACTAATAACGTATGCCTAAATCTTATATCCATATACCTTTTTATCTTTAAACTTGAATTGCTTTTTGAACCATCTGGTTCATTTTACACAAAATAAAATTACAAGAAAAAAACCTCTTTAGGAAAAAGTGTGGACATAATTTCGGACTCTAAAAAATTATTATCTGGCTTTTGTTGTAAACTCTTTGTGTTGATTTGTAAACTTTTTGTTCACTTGTATTTTTACATTTTTTGTCTCTCACATACCTTTGTTCACTTAGTATATACCTTTATATGTATTTAACAAACCTTTGTTCCATGTCAATATACCTTATATAGAGATTTTATAAACTGAGTCGGTATGTGAGAGACACAGACGACGGGCCCCCATTTATTAACTAAAATCCAAAATGATGTGTCCCATCCACCAGTGACACAAAAACTGACAATATGTCTCATTTACTAACTAAAATCCAAATTGATTTGTCCCATCCACCAGTGATACAGCCATTGGGCGCGACGTCAGTGCACAAAAGCCCTTCATTTTATATTTTGTAATCCCACAAAACTCTCTCGTTCTATTTTCTAATCTAAAATCCGAACCGTCGTTCACAAAACCCTCTCGTTCCATTTGGTGACTGTCTGCATCTGCGATTCTGCATTTTTTGCGTGCAAAAATGGCGACTAAAGGTTCTTCGAGCAAGCGTAAGTTTCCGAAATCAAAGTTTTAACTATCGAAAATCTCGTTAAATCTTCTGTGTTTCGTGTCAATCGGTACAAATCTATTGAAATTTATAAAATATTTTTTCACAAAATTGCATTTTTAAGCTAAGTTGTCAGCGTAATCGATACAAATCTAAATCGAAACAATCAAATTTTTTACTCCAAAAGCCACATAATAGGTGAATCGTCTGTCTATTTTGTACTTTGCGTATAAACATTTGTTTACGAATCACAGTTTTACTTCAAATAATCGTTGATTGAAGAGTTAATCTCGTGAGAGTATGTTATAAAATTTGTTATGTTTTCAGATGTTTTCTTCATAGTAAATTATAGAGATTTTATAAATCATCCCCCTTACCATAATCTTACTTTTTGTAGGAAAATAATCAGATTATTCTGGCACTAAGGACGATCCAACTCGAAAGAAAAAGTTGAAAGTTTTACCTGTTGACTAATTACGGCCTATAGGGGAATAAATAGGCCTAAATCGTGCGGAAGTGTGATTTTAAATTTTTTTTGTAATGTTGCAATTTTTGGTTTGTTTTACTTTTAATTTATGGTTGTATTAATACAAATTGATAATAACAATTAAAAGCAAATAGATAGAAACGAGAAATGGATCAATACTAAACACGCAAACTTATTGACGAAGTTCGGCTAGGTGGTTGCGTGAGCTATTACCACCATTTTCTTGCTAGCGAACCTTTCCGCTTTCACAAGTGCCTATCTCCGGGCCTTGCCTTTCGGCTCCGTTTACACTAATCCAAATAGCATTTCTTTACAAGACTCGAATCACTACAAAACTTGAACCGGATTTCTTTCAATCCAAACTAACAAACCGGATTTCTTTGAATCCAAACTAACAAACATGCTCTAACAAATAGCTTACAAAGTTTCTCTCAAATCTCACAAGCTTTTGAGTTAATTTATTATCATACCAAAAGAGAGAAAATATTCCTTTTTGAGTTTTGAAAATGGAGGAATTGATTATAAAAAACGGATTGGGTTTTTTCCTTTTAAAGGTGGGAGAGAAACCAAGTCAAAAAGAGCCTTTTACATGTTATTCCATTCATAACGGAATAACAACGGTTAGAATAACTCAAAAATTCAAACATTCCGTTCTGGACGGAATATTGCGTTCTGGACGGAATTCCGTTCCGAACGGAATCACAATTCATCATTCCGTTCGGAACAGAATCACTATTCACAGCCCAAGTCAAAAGTGGAAAAAAGCTATTTTTGAGTTATTTTGCAAGATTTTTCCTCTCAATTTTAATATTTAAATAAAATAACACAAAATGAAATTAACCTATTTAAAACTAAAGACTTAAGAAGTGCTCCAACACTTGATAACTTGAGAGATGTGAGTCACCTTCTTGTCTCTCGGAGAATTGAAAAGTTTCTTTTACGGCTAATTCTTCATATCCGATTTCTTGACGTGAATTATTCTAGCTTTGAAAATCATTCCCAAGATTATATTAGTAGGTCGAAATAGGTTTAAATATCATCAAACTGAGAACAACAAACTCCCCCTTTTGATGATTTTCAAAACCTATTCCGAGAGTGTAACAAGTTTTATTTCTTCTCCCCCTTTTTGAAAAACATTCAAAAGGGATCATCAAACGAGAGAGAACAAATCTCCCCCTAAATAGATGCTCCCTTTGAGTCTTATAACCCTTTTTAAAAACAATTTATAATAAATGATTTTTGAAACGAAAACTTCGCAAAATAATTTAGGGTTTAGTAAAAAGTTTCAAATAGATGATTTTACAACAAATTTTCTTCAAGACTAAATTTGATATTTTGAAAAATCATTTTATATTATTGAAATATATATATATATATATATATATATATATATATATATATATATATAGTCTTTTAAAATAAAGTTTAAAAGTAAAAGTTCCTAAATGAAAAAAAATAAGGTGAAAGTATAAAACACCAAATAATAATTTATAATGAGTAAATGAAAAATAAGCTTTTAATCAACTCCCCCTTAGAATATGGCTAATTTAAATTGGGGGAAAATCAAGCGTTTGGGTGGACTTCGATTTTTCCTCATTTAATGAGGAGTTGTTATCAATATTCCTATCCTTCCGCAACCATATGTACTTCGGTGAAATACTTATTTTGCACAAAGGGCACTCCAAGGAAATATGACATATTTTGCAACAATAGTTGCAAAACGTACAAGTGGGGTTCGGAGTCTCATTTGTACTTTTTACAAAATGATTTTTATAGTGGAAAGAAAACTCGGTTTTCCTTAGTCTCAGTTCGGTCGACTTGGCGCTAAAACAGTTTGATTTTGAAAAATTATTTGATTTTGCAAAATTATTTGATGTTGCAAAATTGTCAGCAAAATCTAGCATCCTAAAAAATTCCTGTGATACATCCCAATTCACAGAATTTGTCAGCGATCTAATACCAAGACTCCCTACCGAATACAAAGAGGTCTTGTCCAAAACCCCCTTTTGTCACATCTTCAATCTACCCCCAAAAATGATTGTATCTAAGGCGCTCGTTCATTCCATCTTCCAATATTGGGATCTCGAGCGTAGTGTCTTCGTCTTTAAGGGTGTAGAATTACGTTTTCGAGCCGAAGACGTTTCACTTATTCTCTCCCTGCCTCTTAGAGGCAAAATTCAGTCTCCATCTGAGTCGAGACGATCTGAAATATGTTCAACGTATTTCCCAGGTTTGAAAAAACTCTCAAGGAATGATTTGGAAAGATTCCTGAATAATATGGTTTCCAACCCGAACATACCATCTGAGACATATGTCAAAGTTATGATATGTTATCTCTTTTGCATGGTCTTATTTCCACAAGCGCAAAACTTTTTAGAGCTATACCTTGTATCATACACGGAAGACATTGACAAATTGGACAAGTACTCTTGGTCTGGAGCAATCTTGAGGCAATTAGAGAACTAATTTGACCAAGTTGCATATTTTGTTCAGAACTAAAAATCTGATAAGTACACATACTATTTCAAAAGGGTGCTCTCTAGCGCTTTTGGTAATTTCGTTTTCCATTTTTTTTTCAAAGTAATACCTTAATTCATTTTTATTTTGTTCTTTCAATAGAGGCTAATTTAAATGGTAATTTTTGGTTTTTCTTGGTTTATTAAGTTGCATGTATATGGTTTTATGGTATTCTCTCAATGAAAACTTGAGTTAATTTAAATGGTAAATTCGGGTTTTTTGGTTTATTAAGTTGCATTCATATGATTTTATGTTGTTTTCTGAATGAAACCTTTGAGTTGTCGAATTGTATTTTTTATATGCTTGTTATACATTTTTGAGCAATGTACCAGTACAGATATGCATCACTCATTTATTTTCAAAAATATATGCATCACTCATTTATTTTCAAAAATATATGCATCACTCATTTAATTGTTACTCTTTCTAAAACCCATTATTATGTTGGAAATGAGCAACCCCTTATCTAGTTTCCAATCAGTCTTGACATCTTCACTGATCAAGTCATATTGTCTACTATCAGCCAATCTATTCGGTCATCTATAAATGGCTTCAAGGCTTCAAGCCAGAACTGGACAATATGTCCATCCACAAAGGAAACCCTACTAGTCACCTCTCTTGTACTAAATCACACTATGAGGCATTTAATTGAACAATGACGGTTTGGAACCACCAAAGAAAAACCTGAACTTTTTTATACAATTTGGAATTTTCTCTTGACTCACGTAGACGCATCCTCCAATCAGAAACCGCCACGTTATACTAAAAAATTGACGTTTTATGAAAAATCAGAATTATTGATCGATCAAGTTATACGAGAGAAAAATGGAAAAAAAAAAAGAACTAAATTATGCAATAAATCAATGATACTAAATTTGGTTAAGCAATTTGAATGATGTGATGAACTAATTTTCATATCTCATTAAAACTATGGTTAAGCAATGAATTATGCATATAAATGCTTAATAAATTTGTACATATACCATTACTACTAAAGCTGTCGTAAGCAATGAAATAAGCTATGTTAATTCTTTACCATATCACAGAGAAGTAATTGATTTTTTTTTTCCAAAACAATCAAATAGTAGAATATCATACCAATATCATTTAGAAATTATACCAAAAATAGATCTATGATATAAGGCTGTCAATGGATCTCCAAAATCCGATAACCCAAACCGAATTCGCATAAATGGATTCGCATATGGATCATAAAAATGTGTCCGGTAACAAAATTGATTCGCATTTGAATATTTGAAAAAGATTCATTTGCTTATTGGTTTGGATTTGGATCTAACATGGTCAGAATCCGAAACTCGATATGAATCCGAAAAAATAATTATATGATTATGTTTATATATTTAGTCAATATTTTTAGATTATTTATTATTACTTTCTTTGTTAAATAATCAAATTTACAAAAGATAAATATACGTATGTTAATAAAAATAAAGAAAATGTGAGTAATTGGTACAAAATTACGATGATATAAAACATAACAAATATGATATAACAGATAATGTTAAATTATAAATAGTAAACACATGTTAGTTTAAAAAGAATTTCTAATCCATTTTTTTTAACAACTAGCATGAACGATATTTTTAAACCAAGTATTTCATCAATTATGGAGAATAAAGATAGATATGACAAATAATATGATTTATATCGTATAATAATTAATATATGACAAATAATATGATTTATATCGTATTACGATGTTTAGTATGTTTAATTTATTCGTACAAAATAATGCTACAATGTCATAGATCAGTAATGTATTAATGAAATTATATATACATGGAATGAAATACATTTTCTCTTTTTGTGAATATTTTCATTCTCTCGAGAATTATCAAGAGCATGATATTACATATTTTTTTTCTTTTATCTTTTTGAAGTTCCTCAATGGACGAATATGTTCAAAAAAGAAAGAAAATTACTTCAATTATATTTCACTCAATATTAGTGAATATACAGTATGAATCCACGACCTCTTATATCTTAAATAAAATAATCAACCATTAGAATATCTGATTATTTACTTATTTTTCCTTTCCTTTTACTCTTTTTTTTACCCATTATTCCCTTATGTTCTATTATTTTCCCATGTGATACTTACTTGACGAGTAAGAACGAGACAATGAAATATTATTTTGGACTTATAAGTCAAAAACTCGAAAACCAAATTTGATACCACTTTAATAGTAATTAATCCTGAAGAGACGAAAACTATTTATCAGAGAACACATAATATAACAAGAATATTTTCAAGTTTTTATTAATTTCTAGACCATATTTAAAGGAATTAGCAAGGCCAACTGCACTCGCATTTATATTGGCCTCCAGTAATTGGGATACAAGTTGCAGTCGTGTTATCTCGTTTCTTTTCTCCACACCTAATCATGCAAGATAAACTATTGCACCCAATTCCAGGCAAGATCTCTCGACATATTTTTTGAGCTTCCACTTTCTGCACCACCATCTCCACTAAAATATCAAAAATATATGTATCACTCTATATTTACGGTAAATTACTTGATATTAAGAAATAAAGTGGATTTGAGATGATAAATACCTGACATAGTCACAAGAAGCAACAGCAATAAGGCTGTGTTAAGGGAAAACTTGGCCATATTTTCTCAATAAAGAACAAATAATTCTTGGTGTTTTTAAATTGTTTGTAAAAGAATGTTGCATACCTATTTATAGTTGTATATGAATGTCCATATGATACATCACCCCTATATATTCATGTATTGTTATTAATTACTTTATATACATTCTCTCTATATACATTGTATTGTCATTAATTATCTTGTGTACTTTGGATTATAATTTATTATATTAGTTCATATAAATAGAGACTTATAATGTAACAAAAGAAAACTATTGAATAAAAGATTACCGAATTTTCTCTTTTTCTCTATCTCTTTATTTTAGTTATTTTATAATAGTCATTTCTTTTTCCTCGCAAAAAAAGAGAGAGAGAGAAAAAGGGAAATTTAAAACATTGCCAAAGATGCCCAAAAAATAAAAATAAGAGTAATTGTATATATTATAAAGTTATGTTAATGTGTATTATACAATAATTGTATATTATATGTTTATCATGTATGTAACTAATTAATATCAATACATATATTAGTTAATATAGATTAATATATAAATTTTAATGTAACAATAAAAAAGTAATGTATATTTTTAGTTTGTACATGAAAAAATGATTTAAATGGCAAATGTACCTATTTTATATATCTTATATATGCAATTTATCTCGGTTTTGAAAACATGTTGATTGCCGTAAGTCGTAGCTGATTTAGTTTGTCATCATTGTTTACTGATGATGTACATAACATTTTGTTTCATGACTCAAGTCAATATAGAGATTATGGTAATTGTGGGATATAAAATGTAGTTTAGAAATTGTATCTGTCTCAAAGTCGACAATACGAGCATTGCATCAAGCTCGATAGCATTAACAAAAAAAAAAAAAAAAAAAAAAAAAAATGTAGACACATTATAAAATCACAACGGCCGGAAATCTGAGTCGACAACAAGTGGCAGCGCAGGCGAATGGCAGGGGAGGCGTAATGGAGACTAATTACACAATATCATCAAACTGGAGAGACTAATTCGGAATTACCAGTACCAATAACAACAATTGTGGTGATGACGTGGCACGTGACGAGTGTTTGTTTCTTCGTACTGGGCGTTGGTCTTGTCGTTGTGGCAACAAGCCCGTGCTTCTGAGCGCCGTGAATTTGTCAAGGAATATTTCCATAAAAAATTTGATCGATGTGAAATAATGCATGACAAATTTTGTGATCGAATGTAGTAATTTAATTAGATTGTGCACATAAAATGTGAACTTCGATTTCTCAAAGTATAGCTTCATGTTTGTAGGCTTTTTTGTGTTGATAAGTATTGAAACTAAAGTATATCCTTGCTCTGTTTCGAAATTGTACAGTATAATTTTATTGACAGAATTAATTCATGAGAAAAAATAGGCAGTAAATTGAATTTTAAACAAAGCATAGACACATATATATATCCAATTTGATACACATGACTCTTTGAAATTCTTTTAGGTAAAAATTTACAAATTTATTATATCTTACACTTAGTTTTGAAAGATTTTTGTACATAACCGATTTAATTCATCTTTGTTATTAATGATGTATATAATATAACATTTTCGTTTGACAACTCAATATTGAGATTATGTAACTCTTAATTAGCTTTTGAGATTATCGGAACTCATGATTAACCATCATATACATACGTAAGCAATTCAGACTTGGGTATTTCTCTTTTCTGAGATTAAGTTGCTTTCTTAGGGCTCGTTTGGCATCATTTCCGTTTTTTTGTTTTTCGTTTTTTAAAAACAAAAATCAGTTTTCTATTTTTCTGTTTTTGTTTTCAAAAAAACTGTTTTTTGTTTTTAAAACCGATAATATTTTTCCTAGTTATTATTTTATCAAATGTATATTCATAACATTTTCAACGGCAATATATTAAGTTTTCAGCGCCAATATGTCATTTATAGTATCAACATAATACTTTCAACGTTAATATACCGTTTTAAATACCAATATATAATTTCCAATATCAATGTACCGTTTATAATGTTGATTTATCATTATTGAGTATTAATATCCTATTTTCAGGAATCATTTTTAGAGTTAATATGATGTTTTCAATGCCAATATATTGAGTATTTAGTGTCAATCTACCGTTTACAATATCAATGCATCATTTTCCGTGTCAATATACTATTTTCAGTGAAAATATATTATTTTTAATGTATCAAAATACTGTTTTTTAGTATCAATATAACACTTTCAATGTCAATATATCATTTTAGTATTAAAAATGTTAATATATCATTTTTAATATCAGCATATATTTTTTCTAGTGTCAATATACCATTTCAGTGTGAATATAAATATTTCAGTATTAATAAACCTTTTTCGGTATCATTATATTATTTTCAGTGGTAAGTTATTTTATTTTTACTGCAATATAAAGTTTCATGGTCAATATTTTTAATTAGTGTCAGCTTACCTTTTTTAGTGGATATAAAATTTTTCAGTCAAAATTCCTTTTTAATATGAATATACTATTTTTTACACCAACTTATCTTTTTTAGCGCAATACAATAATATTTCAAGGTCAATATTCTTTTTTAGTGTTATCATATTATTTTCGTGTGGTTTCGGACATTTATATGTTTGGCAGTGAAAAACAGAAAAGAATAAACAATTTTTTCTCGTTTCCAAAATTTTGTTTATTTTTTGCCATTTGGATAGAAAAAAATGAAAACAGAGGCATTTTGCCAAACACGTTTTGTTTTTTTTCTCAACAGAAAACGGCAATGATACCAAACGAGGCCTTAATTGTCGAATTTTTTATTTGTTTCAACGATAAGAACATTAATTTCCTGAAAATTAGATTTTTTTTCCCTAAAGGCATGTTCGGTAACATGGAATAAGAGTGGAAGAGTGGAAGAAGGTGGAAGAAATTACTTATTCCGCCGAACAAGAGTGGAAGAAGATGGAATAAAAGGGTAGAAGGGTGGTTTAACTTTATTCCATGAGGGAGGAATGGAAGAGTGGAAGAGAAGTGGAATAAGAAGATTTTTATTCCTTCTCTCTCCTCTTTCCAAATTAAATAAATATTGCATTAATTGTTTATTTCACTCTTCAACTTATTTATTGTCCCGTACATCCTTGAAATAAAATGGAAAAGACATTCTTACATTCTTCCACTCTTCCGTTATTCTACTTTTGCCGAACGTCACCTAAGTTGGGAACAATCCTATATACATTGACAGTACAAAAACCTAATTCATGAACCGCATGTATTAATCCGGAGATGATAACAAGTAACATAAAAAGACCTAATTATTCAAATAAAAGCCACGAAATATAGGCTTTCCATACAACAAATACTATTTTTATTTATTACTTTATTGGAGATGATAATAAGTAAAAAATTGTTTTTTGAAAATAAAAAGCAATTTACTGCTTTTACAACTGATGGCAAACTTTACCTCCTAATTATTATTTTATGAAATGCACATTTTATATATGACATATCAACCAAGAGTCTACTGGTGCTTCAGAAAGTTCACTCATGTCAAGTTCTGTAAGACCTGGCACAAAATTTTTGAGATAATTTCAGTCCGAATGTTTTGTATTAGAAAAATAACTGAAGTATGGAAATAGCAAAGAAATGAAACTGTTTGAATTGAGGACCTCGTATCTGTTTCTCAATTGAAAGCATCTTCCTACAAATTGTCCCCAGATAATCACGCTGGAAAAATGCAAAAGTAAAAATGTTAGAAAACTAATTATAACAAAATAAATGAGTCAAATTGGCATACTAACTCGTATTTAATATAAAAATACAATTCAATCCGAATTAATTATCCAAACTAAGACCCTGACAAGTGAAAACCCTTAATTTGTACACATCAAGATTCAAGATCTCTGGAAAAAGGTAACAAAATCTAAAAAAAATGAATTTTGATAAAATGCAAACCCTAACCTGGCTAGTAGCAGCCCTATATACTTTCTCTTCAAATCGAACCGCGAGTTTGCGAACTGTAATGTGTATTTTTATACACATTTTTAAGTTTTTTTATCATGACAAATTCAATCGTAATTCACATAAAATGGATCAAAAATGCTCATAATTCATAAAACATAATTTGAAACCTCTTAATACGTTTTTGTGTAATTTTACAGGCGAAAATGCCATAAAATGAAGAATTGGACCAAAACACAAATGATGGGCCAAGGATGGCCAAATAAAACCCTCAAAAACTCTACAAAAATTCCCCCAATTCTTTACGACAATTCGACAACCTTTTACAACCAAGTCAACCCAAGTCAAATGTCCAAAATCGCTGAGTTCAAACGGGATACCAAAATGAAGAGCTCGATGAGACGAATCCAACGGTATAAGTCTCGCGGTCAGAAACCTCCTAGAACGCTCAGAAATGATCAGTCAAAACTAGTCAAAGTCAACAGCCCGTCAGATCCCGCTCGAAAAAATCGCGAAAATTTTGAAATTCTCAGAATTGGACATGTTTAATGTCAAATGACTCATCTCGGTGAGCCTGATCTTCCAATAAGCTCCATTGGAGCCAGAAGAAAACGTGAAAATCCACTGTTCAGCCCATAATTTACCAATCAAAAGATGCAGTATTCTGGAGTTCACCATTTTCTGTACAGATGTCAGTTTTTCATAATTCCAACTCCATTCTCTTCTTCTCCTTCCCCTCTTTTCATGAATATAAAGAACACAAAAAATGGTGAGTGAATGAGAGAGAAAACTTAGTTTGAAGATGAGTAGTTTTAACGGTCAATTTTTGGCTGAATTGAACCCGAACGAAATTGGCTCGAATTTCTCAAATAAGGTGGTGTTTTCTTGGTTCAGAGAGTTTTAAAGAGGTGGCAGAAAGGTGTTTGAGGTCTCAATTTGATCCGAAAGCGGCTCGAGGTTAGAGTTTGGCTAATGACTTGTTTTTTTTAACCAAGTTAGAACTGAATTGAAGAATGAGAAAATTGAATGATCAAAACAAGAAGTTACAAGCTCACATACTTCAGAATTATCATTTGGGAAGTTAAGAAGGCCTATGAAGTGGTGGAATGGAATTTTGCTGCACGGTTTTCAAATTTGGATCGAAAATGTTCTCAACAGCTAGTTCTTTGAGCTGAGAAATAGTTTGGGTTAAATGCTTGAATTGTTCTCATTGAAGCTCATCGTTTAGTGCTTCAACAGTTTTGAAATGAGTTGAGAGGAATGTAATGTTGGATCTTGAAGTTAAGGCGAAACATCAATTAAGTTCAGCTTGTGCAAGGCAGAAAGTGGAAAGTTTATACTTTCAGTACGCATGTTTCTCAATCTGGCGCCAAAGAGGGAAAATGAAGCAGCTTTGAAAACTCTTCTAGAGCCAAGTCTGAACTGTGTTGGAGGATTACATGCAGAGTCACGCCACAGAGGATCGTGGGGACCAGTTTGAGCTAACCAACAGGCCAAAACAACCTCCAACGGCCTATTCTCCTCTCCATTTCGCTACAAGCTGGTCATGTCCAGTTCTAGCAACACAAACCTCAAAACATGCTGGTTTCCCACCCAACACGACCACTGGATTCTCCAGTAAACGTACAACACGAGTACACTCTTATTCTTCCTCCATTTCAGATCTAGTTTTCAAAATCTTCCGCCAGAATCCCCACATTTTCCACCAAATATGAAAAAAAAAACTGAAATTATACCTCATTTCTCAACGAAATCTCACCAAATTTTCACCACTTATTCCGCTCACCGCCCTTGATCTATCCGTATAAGTGGAAATTCCCGTTTTACCTCTGAATTTGGATCATGATTCAATAGAGAAAAAGATCCACAACACCTATTCTCTATAAAAGATACCTCAAGCCTCCTTCTTGAAGATCACTCATTCTACCACTCTCCTTAACTTATCACAACCCTTCATTCTCCATTTTAGAGCTTGAAAGCAAGCAATTTAGATTAAAAAGCTGATTTTTCGAAAAAGGGGCTGAAGTTGTCAAAAACGAAAATTCTCTTTCTATCTTGAAAGGGAAGATAAGGAGAGATCTAGAACAATTCAAGGAAGGTCCTAGCTTGGATTCCTCACTGTGATTTGATTAAATCCTCCTTAAATTCTCTCTTTTTCCTCAATCACAATCCTCGCCGTATCTGGTTTTTTAGAAGTAATGAGATTATAATGTTTGAGAAAAAAAACATTGCAAACATAAATATTTGAAAATAAAATTTGTGAAATACTTGATTTTCCAGTAGAACTACCAAGAACGGAATGTCTCGTTGTGCTGTTTGTTCTTGAACCAACCGTGGCTCATGAAATTGCACTCGAGTATTTCTTTAGTTTTCACGCTAACAACCAACAGCCACCAATGGCCCCTATCAATCATCGAGGCGAAAATAACATCAATGCTGCTTATAGGATTCTTTAGAAATGGATTCTCAAGCATGTCTTCGAATGTGAGTCTCCACATGTTTACCTATTTTTTTCATGAAAATGAACAAAAGGTATATCAACGTCATAGAAGGCCTTTTTGACAGTTGAAAATGGTATAACTGGAATTTAAAAAGAATTATAAGTGAAAAAAAATTAATTTGTGTTGTAAAAGAAGGAACTACCGCTTCGTAGACCGAAAGACACCTCCAATTTCTACTCCGGATTAGATTGCGGAACATCATCCAGAGGGCGATTTGGATACACCGTATAAAAGGACATGCATAACACATGAGAAAAATACTGAAGAATATATATGAAAATAAAATATTACTTACATCCATGGAAATTGCATTGCCGTCAAGAAGGTTTAGTGCATCGCGCATCGTCATAATGAGTCCTGTCTTTTCTCGCATTCCTTGAATAGGTATTGTCTCTGGATTTGCCCTTCTGGCTTTCTTTATCCAACTCTTAAGAAAACTTTTGATTATTTCACTCGAGACGTAAGACTCGTTTAAGAATGTTTCTTTGACTTTTTTTGATCTTTTGGTGTATGGCGGAGTGAAATCTTTACTTGTAGTCTAGTCAAACATTGGGCTTTTTCGGGTTTTTAGATTTGGGTATTTGCGATTTGCTAATACAATCTTACCGCCATCCTTGGGGAACATACCCTTATCAGAAGCTTCGAATGGTCTCTTAGGGTTAGTAAAATATTTATCAGAATCGGTCGCACTTAAGATCATGATATCGTCCTCATTCTCTCCTAAGAAACTTCCCTCTTTTGCGTATTCTGAACTTTTTTCCTGTTACTTTCATGAGAGAGATTAACAGATTTGTCGGATTCTTTCTCCTTGATATGGCCCTCAGTTTTTTCCGACACGCTGCCATCATTGTCCTTGTCTTTATTAGATTCCTCGCCGCCATCTCTATCATCTTCTCCATCATCTCCCTCATCTCCGTCATCTGCCTCCTCTTCCTCATCTTCCTCCTCTTCCTCATTTTCATCATAAACTTCGTCTGGGTTTAGTCATGGCAGTTAGAAAAGAAGAATATTTTATATAATTTCATGAATTATTTTGGAAATGAAGAAGATGTTTGTTTGCGTGCGATTGCTATACCGGCTATAATC
This sequence comes from Juncus effusus, assembly GCA_027726005.1. Classification (NCBI taxonomy): domain Eukaryota; kingdom Viridiplantae; phylum Streptophyta; class Magnoliopsida; order Poales; family Juncaceae; genus Juncus; species Juncus effusus. Next base: position 2,517,758 of record CM050906.1, on the reverse strand, counting down.
TTGTCGACCATCCTTTGCGCAATGGCAGAATCGAGGGAATAGGTTGTTTCCTGTGTGAGCACAATATCAAGTGAATCACGCAGTTCATCATTAAATGAGTCTGATTGGGAAAAAAAAATATATATATTGAATTATTTTAAATTTTTGAGATAATAAAAAGGTATATTGTTTCATATATAAATATATATTTTTTTTATTATATATGTATTTAATAAAAGGTATAATTTTCTCAATATAAGGTATAAACAAGAATAAGAAAATATAAACCGTAAACACGAATAAAATTTAAAATAAAAAACAATAGATAAAAAATTTACCTTCCACCACTACACCATTTCCTTTGTCTTTTTGCAATGAAGACGCGTCGTCGCTGCCATTCTTTGGTCCTTCCTGGTTTATTCCTGTTATATAAAAAGTATATTATATCCAATAAAAGGCTAATTGGCATTTGAAAAGGTATATGAAACTACAGAAAACTCTATAAACCCCCAGACATGAACAAATTAATTTGAGGGGAGAGTAGATATTTTTACCTTCGACTGGTTCATCGTTTTGATTTTCTTCGACCAACGTGCTCTTTCCTTTGTCTTTATTTGGCAGATTATCTGGCAGTTCATCACTAGGGGTTGCCCCTACTAATACATTCACAGTTGTTGTGGAAAAGAAAAAGGGAAATTACATAGGATGAAAGGTTTTTTCATATTCAATAAAGGTATACGAGAAGTGAAAATTGAACTCTAAGAAATAATTATAGTACAAAAATGAAATTTATACACTGTGGGGATTGACCAGTTCGGTTTGACTTCGACTTCTTATTTGATACATTGTCGTCTTGATTGTCTACAGTCTCTCCCTCTGCTCTTGAATTCTTTTTACCTTTATTCATAAAAAAAAAAAGTTAAAAAAAACCCAATTCGTAATAAGTTGGTTGTCAAATTTTGTTTTAAATCAAAAAAGTTGGTGTAATACTTCTGTTTTTGTCAGTTTGACGCGGTGGTTCGTAAGAGCCGGATATAAGGTCTTTTGCAAATTGCGAATCAAAATAACTATTGTATTTAATGTTCAGCTCGTGGTCGCCCGGGGGTCAGATCGCCCGCTATAATCTGTGATGGTAGACGATTGTTTAGCATCTTGTAGAAGTTCCCTTCCCTATAGGTTTTTGCGAAAAATCCCAATTCAAGACTCTTGGGATCATGAGAGCCAACTCGATAAGAAAGCAAATTAACATGCTAAAAAAACCAACCATGCAAATTACCAAGTTTTAAATTTTTGACATAATTGAAAAAAATTAAATTGTGGATATATTTGAAAAAAATAAACTTGCCGTTAGAGCTAAAGTACAACCCTTAAGATATGGTATCGGGCAAATTTTTAACCCAGTTTGCAGCTTGATTGAATTGAGGTTCGAGCTACATAAAAATTGCTCCAACCCATGAATAAACCTTTAGCGTTTCCAGGTTTTCAAGAAAGGATAGGATATACGAATAATTCCGCAAATCGACATTGCCAGATGATTGGGGGAAAAGTACCATGCAGCAAAGATAAAGGAGTAACAATTTTACAAAAGTTTCTGGGCTGGTCTCCGAATCGTCAACGGTGTTATCGAGCAGTTTTTCCAATTCTTTCTTCGAAACTTTTTGAACATCGAAATAAGTGGAGAGAATTTGCGACGGTTCCAACTTCCATGAATTTTCCTCTGTTGGTAATATCCCTTTAAAAGGTAAAGCAAGCACCAATGAAACATCCTCAGGGCAGAATGTTAGTTTAACACCTCTATATATGAAAGCATTTTCGTTTGTGTTCCAATGCTTAAATATATAGTGAAGAAAGAGTTTGGATACTACCATTCCATGGGGGAGGAAGAATAGATGACAAAAGGGTGTTTTAGCCAATTCCTTGCGCTGTGCATGAGACATTCTAGGTAGCAATTTCTTAATAGTCCTTAGAAAACTGGCTGTGTCACAGCCAGATTTTAAAAGACTAGATTTGGCGGCATTGTGTTTTGCAGCCCCGAATTTGTCAGTTTTCGAAGGTGATGATGAACTCACTATGCATGATTAGAAAAAATATTTTTTTTTAAAAAAAGTTACTCAAAATAATAGAATAGAAAGGGTATATCTATGAAGAAATAAGTTCGAACCTTTTGATTTCTTCTTTGCCCGTAATTTGGGGACAACATCTTCATCAGGTAGGAAATCGGAGTCGTCGTCAGCTCCAGAAGGCATCTCAGCAGGTGGATTGCTTTGAACCCTGGACCTAGTCCGTGATAACGGACTGTCACATAGTTCACTAATACGTACCTGCTTTGCTGTGAATGCAAAATCAAGGAAAGATATATGAGACAAAGATAAAAATATAGGGAGTAACTAAAAAGGTATATGCACAGAGTACAAATGTGTGAGACAAAACACATTAATAGGAAATCTAACAAATTAGGACTGAAACCTAATCATTTATTAATTTTGTAACGAATTAACTATTTTAACATCGTAAGAGGAGATCTGAAAAGGTATATTGACACAGTCAAAAGATATACTTAAATAATTGAAAATATGATACGTGTGAAAAAATCCTAAAAAATTAGGACTGAACCCTGATGATTTAATAATTTTCTAACGAACTAACTATGAATTTAACTAGAAAAATCAATAGATCTATACTAATCTACAAAATATCGTTTTTGATTTGGAATAAAAAAAATGCGATTAATGAACTTACGCTTGCTTGCTAATTTTTTTGTGCGCATTTTGACTGGATCGCTCAATTCAGACAATTTGTGAGACGAATTGATCTGAGAGGCGATTGTTCCAAGAGAGAATTGATCTGAGAGATTGATGAATCTGGGAGAAGTGAGGAGTGGAAATGATTTTTTTTTTTTGTGGGGGGGGGGGGGGGGGGGGGGGGGGGGTGTGAGCGAAAAGGCATAGAGTGGAAAATGATTTTTTTTTTTGGGGAGGGGGGGGAATGCATGTTGGGAGTTGGAAATTTAGGGTCCAGACCCTCTAGGAATGTAAAATTTGCTTATTAAAAGGAATGTTATAAATTAAGATTTTCGAAAAAAAAGGTATATTAAGATAAGGTTTAGGTAAAATGTTTTTATAAAAAGGTATATTAAGACAAAGTTGATAAACAAATATCAAAAAACAAACAACACGTATTAATTCAACATAAAGGGAAAAAACTTGTCACTATGTCAGTCAAACGAAAAAGAGTGTAGATAATAACAATAACACATATCAATTCAACATGAATGAACAAACAAACAACAGCAAAGAGTGTATTGCTATGACTTCAAGTCTTCAACACACATACAAGAATAAAAGTATTAAATTCAACAAAAGGTATAGGAAGCAACTGTAAATATGTATCAGTACAAACACATAAATCTCTAATCTCTATGAAATAAACACACTATGATTCTGGTACTAGAATTTAAAATTTCAAGAATGAAAAAATATAAAAAATAAAAAAAAGCAAGTTGCAAAAGCATCACTATTTACTTAATGAAGAAAACTGAAAAATGCTTGATGTTCACTATAACCCTGCAAAAAAAAATAGAACGGGCATGAATAACCAAAAAGGTATATTGAAAAGTATAAAAAGTATATTTAAAAGTTCGAAAAGACATACAAAGAGGTAATTTTTCACTAGCTGGTGTTTTACTTTTTTTGACGTTTTGAGTTTGTATTTTGAAATCCAATCTTATCTGTTTTTCTCTTTTTGGGCCTACCGCGTGCTCCAGCGACCAAATGGTTTTTCACGACATCCTGCGAAGCGGGCAAAATAGAAAGGGTAGCGCGTTGATCATCTGAAACTTCTCAGCTATATGATCCAGTGATTGCTGAGGAGCTACTAGATTCATCAGTGATGTTCTTTTCTGAAATAGCAGCTTTAGATTTTATTTTTGCGGCTTTGTTAACTAGCGCTTTCAAGGCCTTAATTATACTATTTTCAATTTCATTGGCGCAGGTCCCTAGCTCGGATAAATCTGTCAAAAATGGATATAACTTCGAAAACACTTCCTCGTAACTATCGGATTTTGCAACGGGTTGGGATGATGCATTTCTACTAACAATAAAATCCGACTTATAACTCTTGCACCATCTCCTGCATATGTATTTTTCAGGGCAAACAAGTAAGCCTTCTTGCCTGAAAACTATGAGTATATGTCTGCAAAGAATGTCGTAGCATTCGAACATCAAGCAGCTGCAAAAATAATCTTGGTCGTGCCTATTAACGATGACGGTTGTCTCACGTTTGGAAATCACGTCGCGAACCCTGTAAGATATACAATCATTTGATGGTTGATTGTTTATCCAACAACTAAAATTCAGGGTTTGTAAAAGTTCATTTTGGAATTTCTGAAAAATTCTAAAGGTGAAAAGCGACACGAATTGGGTTTCATATGGCCAGCGACTTGAGGTTTGCATCCGCTTAAGGGTGCATCTCAGATCCTCTTCTTCCTCATTATATCGCAATTTTCTGAGCGCATGGTCGACTTGAGGCATAATCTTTTAGAAGGGTGGTTTTCGTTATGAAAGCATTAAAAAATGCATTTATTGATTCGCTCCGCTGTGTCGTTGCCATTCCCACCCAGAATTTATTTTTACAAACAGTGAAACCCATTTTCTCCGGAGCACGTAAATATCATCAAACCATTTGGTATTGTTTAATTTTTATTTTATTACTGTGTAAATTTCAGCCCATCGATTCTGAAAAATAAAGGTCAAAAACTTATTAGTTATCCGAAGTAAACAAAAGGTATATTGAAAGATAAAAAAAAAGGTATATCAGACATACTAACCCTAAACCCTGACCCACTAAGTTATAAAAAAGGCATTGAGAGTAATAAAAAAGGTATGTTACATAAAATTAAAGGTACAAAAGAATGTACAAAACTTAAATGTCTTGAATACTAAAAAAAAAGGATCACCGACCTCAAATTCAGTTCAGACTCGTAAATAACATTTGACACGTTGGTTGATATTGCGTGTTTGCCAGAAACGCCACCCAGCTTTTTAGTCACCTTCCCTAATATATGGCATGCGCACAACCTGTGGTGGCTTTTGGGAAAAACTTTTTCAATGGCACCACAGATCGACTGACATTGATCGGTGATTATTGCATCCGGAGCTTTCTCAGCAAAACAAACCAGCCATTTGTTGAACAACCATTCATATATGTCCATGGTTTCGTCTACCAAAAAGGGCACAATCAAAAAAGATGGACTGACCAAAATTATTTACACCGAAAATTGGGGAGAATGATATTTTGTATTTGTTTGTTAGATACGTCGTATCGAACGTAACAACATAGCCGAAGAGCTGGTAGTCGGCCCTGGAGCGCGCATCAGACCAAAACACATTTAGCATATTGCAATTCTCGTTAATTGCAACGGTGCAGAAAAAATTGGGATATTCTGCTTGCTTCCTATCGAGAAAGGACATGAGAGCTTCAGCGTCACTACCTTTAATCTTCAGTTTACATTCGCGAGCTAGAAAATTGCGGAGCTATTGGTTAGTATATTTGCAACTCCCATATCCGCCGCCTTAGACAATCGCACAATTTATTGAATTTCGCAATGGTACATTCGCTTGATCATGCATTTCCAACTGTTTCTTGATGTGTAACGGAATTTCTCTGTTTCGGCACGCAACCCTAATTCTTCCAGGAATAAGCTCATGGTTATGCTCGAAAATAATCTCAGCAATGTACCATTTGTCATTTTCATTGCGTTTTAAAACCATACGCAACTTGCATTCAGTTTTTAAAATCGGTTTATTACGTAAGGGTTTAGCTTTCTTGGGTTTATATGTCCTTGCTTTATTGCAAGTAAGATTTATTTTGACGAGGTTTTTTACCGAGCTTGTTATGGGAGATGCCTTTGACAACTTCAAACCCGTTTAAAACGGCGTAGTCTGTGTAGTAATCCAAAGCTTGATCAATTGTTTCGAATTCAGTGCCGACAGCGAGGGGGTCGCGAATGCAGCTGTATTTTCGGTAGTTTCATCGTCATCGTCATCATCATCATTGGAAATGCTCTCATCCTCTGTCTCATTGTCAGGATTTTCTTTTTCGGTACTTGAATCGATCTCCTCGTCTGTCTCATTTTCAGCATTTCCAGAATTCTCCCGCTATTTTAGAAAATAAAAGGTATATGAAAAGATGTAAAATATATATCACATTAAAAAATTATGTGTACATAGTAATAAAAATAGAATAAAAAGGTATGCAGTAACGTGGAAAAGGTTTATAAAAAAATAAAGAGCGTATATTATATAAGCAAAAGAATACATAAATGATAACCTGATTCATAGTATAATGTTGGCGAAAAAAAGACCGCGTAGCAAGGAGAATCAATTCTTGATCCAATCTAGCTGAAAATTACAAATAAAAAAGGTATATAATAAGTTATAAAATACATATTACAAGAAAGGGAATCAAAAATTATAATTACATAATTTCAAAATGGATGCTGTGCAAAATTGATAATGTAAGAAAAGAAAAAGCTGCTTGATCCATCATAATGCTGAGAACATTTATAAAAAGATATGTTGTTAATAATTAAAGGTATATGTTAGAAATCTGAAAACGCAGATAAATTAAAGAGGCGCTAAATTGACCAAGTTAGATCACAATTGAGGTAATTACATATCAAAATCGTTTAAAAAACTGATTCGAAAAACAAGAATTGAACTAGTTGATTTATAAAATCGAAATCATACAACACAGATATAAACAATTTCAGATCAGCATGAAAAAATAACAATGAAAGCAATAGATCCGTAATAAATAAGAACAAAAATCATAAAATCGTTACTGAAGCTTAAACGTAGAATTTCAAATCGCTCTGACTGAAGCTTAAACGTAGAATTTCAAATCGCTCTGACTGAAGCTTAAACGTAGAATTTCAAATCGTCGACAGTTTCCAATCTCAACAAAAAGTCGTATCGGTGTTCAAAATCAGAATTAGATCGATAAAAATTCAGTAAAGAAATCTCTCGAACCTTAAAGGAAATTCATGAGAATAATTGAAATTTGCGAGAAAGGGGGAGAGATGAATAGCCCTCGACGGGCTGGGCGATGATTTGCGGGTAAGTTATTCCTGCGGCTTAAGATGAACCCACGGGCTCTGGGCCTTAATGAACGGGCCGGTTGATTAAATGGGGCGGGCCTCTTGATGGCGCTAATTGGCGCTCCAAACTCTAGGCACCGAGAGTAATTTCTCTTAAATTAAATATCTTGTCTAATTTTTTTGAAGTTCAATTAAATACCTTTTCAGTGTATAAATTCTTATATATATGTAAAAATTTAAAAAAGAAGAAAAAATACATGAATACTCATAGGAGATTTTAACCCGATATTAACAACTTGTTTTCTTTATCTTTCTTTTTCAAGGTCTTTATCTTTCTTATCTTTCTTTTTGTACATATATATAAATTCTTATATATATGTACAAAATTTTAAAAAGAAGAAAAAATACATGAATACTCATAGGAGATTTTAACCCGATATTAACAACTTGTTTTCTTTATCTTTCTTATCTTTCAAGGTCTTTATACTTTCTTTTTGTGACGTGTTTGTTCTCTGTTCCTTCTTTCGAATTTGAAGTGATGTGTTGTTAACTAGTATGATAAACGGTAACTAAATTTTATGAAATAAAGTTTGAATTTCTCAAGAATGGAAGGACTTGATTGCAATATTCAATAACATTGGGCATTCAATAATAACTCCTCCATAAATAACATTGGGCATTCAACAACTAAAGTATGAATACATTTGAATGCATTTGAATACATTTAAATACACTTGAACATTTCAGGAAAGGTAATAATTTTTGAGGTTGCTTCCTACTTTTCACGTCTTCATACAGTTCCATATTTACATCAAAATTATTAGCTAGTAGTGATTCACGGTTATAATTCACCGGAGACCGGAGCTCTACAATTCATCTGACACAAAATAAGCTGCTATTCTTAAATTGATGCGTTGCTGAGATCAAGTCTCACTCAATACTTGCTACTAAATGAAGGCTCAGTTGTCTATTCAGACTGTATAAACTCAAATACTCAAAAGCTTGTTTAAAATTCATCTAAATAATAATGTAGCACTAATATAACAGCTAACATAGTACCAACACCAGCAGTGTAAAAATAGTTCCAACAAAATGCAAGAAACGATACAATAAAATAAAAGTAATAATATCACAAATAAAACAAATAATGATAATACTAAAAGTACCAAATAATAACAATAAGAATGATAATAATAACAATGAACGCAAAACTAATAATAATAAAGAATGCAATGAATAAAAAAATAAAACAAAAGTAACAATAACTCTAATAAAACAACTAATAATAATGCATTAATGATAACTAATAAAAGATGCAATAAATGATATAATAACAATTCTTGATCTCAAATAGGGCAGGGAAGATTGGTCCTATTGTGCTTAAAAAAGTTGTTCTTGTATAAATTTTGAAGATCCGCGAGACGCTCATGTAGAACCGCGAGAAGTGGCGGCGGCTGTCTGCGCGAGGTGGGAGCCATGGCCCCACATGCCGACTAGGACCGGCCTTCAAACCAGCTGACCCAATATGGCGGCTGGGACCAACATTCGAAGCAGAAAAGGGTCCCGCACGACGATTCGGATGAGAAATCGAAGAGGTGATCCACTTGTGACTTGCAATTTAAACATCATGCAATTAATTCATTAGTATACATAACACACATCTACTTATAATGCTTTTAAGAAACAAAAGGACTGAAAATAAGAATGAAAAATAGAACGCTGAGCTTACGTTGTGCGTCCGGTACTGTCATCCTTCTAGCGGGGTTCCGATGGAGCAACCTCTTGACTAAATCCTTCGCCTCGGCCTTAGACGAAACGCCACGCCGGTCCACAAAAATCAGGCTCGGTACTGAAATCGACCACAGCGCCCCGCCTCGTAAAACGGATCTTGAACTCCATGCGTCCGATTCATGTCCTGAGTATTTTTTTTAACACCTCAGGCGCCATATATAGAGACGTGCCGACTATATCCCCAAACCGTTCGCTGGTTACAATTCGCTGCATAATTAAATACATACATCTTTGAGTTTTTATATGTTCATATTTATTAATCAATATAGATATGGCGGTACATGGCAGAACAAACTTGACTAACTAACTAACCTGGCAAAAGAGAGGACGAGAGCCCGAAATCGATCAACTTAATCTTGCAATTCTTGTCCTTTATCGTACACATGAAATTCTGCAGAAATTAAACAATAAAACAGGACTTAACTAGAAGAACATAAATACCGCAAATAAAATAAAATAAAATAAAATAAAATGTAGTACAATATAATATTTAACTCAATTGAGCAAGGAAGGAATGGAAATGTATTAATAATAAGTATACCTCAGGTTTTATATCGCAATGGACAATTCCGCGATTGTGGAAGAATGCAACAACATTTAATGCCTGGACCACCCACTTTTTTGCCTCCCTCTCCAAATTTCCCACCGCTTCAACAAACAACAAAACAAACCCAAATCAATCTCAGTTTCTCAGTTTCCCTCAATTATTATAAAGCAAGTGTAAGTCATTCAAAGATTCAGTTCCGACAGAAAACTTAACAGGCCATTAAAAAACTAATATATTAATGATGTACCTTGACTCAAGTCTTTCATATAGATTTCCACCCTTGCATAACCTATTAAAAAAAACATCAAAAGTTGAAACAGTGCAGTTCTTCTTTTCTCATGAATATGATATTGCAAAAAAGTTTGAAATTTATTTAAAATAATATAATTAGGCCTACTACTACTACTTACTCAGTCACTACATATATCTGATAAACACAACATTGGAGGAGGCATTATTTCAATCTAGTTTCTTCAAGATGTCGATCTCACGTCAGCCACAGTCATATGCCGCCAAAAGGAAACGACAATATTTATTGAGATAATTAAGATAATCACCTAATTTACAAACAAAAGATAATATTAATTAAGATATTTATCTTGGAATTTGAGATTATTTTGACGGCAAAAGGGCCAAAAGAGAAGTTACGCCTCAGCTTCGCCTCAAAGACAGCTCCAAACCCTCATTTTCCGAGCGGTTTTAAGACTTTGTACTTTGCAAAAAAAAACCTCATTCACATTAGATTTTTTGGCCCACCTCAGCTCGCACATTTTGCCTTTTCTTTTCCAGCAAATCTGCCCTTTTTCCCAATTCTCTTTGATCAAATCTTCCTTTTCACCAAACGTGCATTTCTTTTGACCAAAAAGGGCAATCACATTTCTGCCATTGTTCGACCACTTCTTTCTAATCCTTCGGCCTTGGCAGCTTAGCATACGAGCGGCCGAAACCTGCATTAAATAAAATTGACAAAAAGAAAAAAAGAAACAATTTAATAAAACGAAACCAAAAGAAAAATCAATAAAAAAAAGTAGAAATAATCTTAAGAGGGATCTGACCTGAAGTGTGGGCACTTGGATTGAGGGCAGCTCACAGCTTGTATTTACATTTCCGCTCAAATTAAGGCCTGACGGCACCTAAACCTCCTGTATTTCAATTAATTTGTTTTAATTAATCAACTAATCTAAATCTCCGTCTCATATTTTCATAAAAAGAAAACAAGAAATTAAGACAAATTCCTTTTTTCTAATCAAAATTCAACACAATTCTGCTTTTGTTTTACAAGAAACTCAAAGAAATAATCAAAATTAATCACAATCAGCGCTAATTCAAACCTCCATCTCATCTTTTTGTCAAGAGAAAAAAAACTGAATAAAAATTTCTTTTTTTCATCAAAAGTGAAACAGAACAGTCAAGATACTGAAAGAACAACAGAAATTGAAAGAGTTAGAAAACATTGTCAAGAAACCGAAATCACTTCTGAAAGAAGCTCAAATCAATCCAAGAATTAAAAGAAGAAAAAGAAATGGAAACAGAAAAAGCAAGAAAGTGTTAACATACCTGTGCAGAAGCACCCAAGCGTCATCAATGGCTGGAGCAAGAGTAGCCTCCTCATCAGTCTCATACACTGCCCGACTCGCTGCTGCCTCAGTCGCGATCAACACTGTCTCTGACTCAGTCTCGCTCGCTGCTGTATCAGTCTCAATCGAATAGTCTGTCTCAGTCTCGGCCTGGATAGCCGCTGTCACGGCGGACGGATATGCCGTCGCCGGCCTGGACACCCCTCCATCCAAGGACATCGAAGAGCGCTAGAAAGAAGGAAGTCAGAAGAATGAAGAAAGCCATCGAACTTGCAAGAGAGAAATGAAACCCCTTTAAAACCCTACAGGCTTTAGATTAGAAGACGAGCTGAGAGAGAGAGAGAGACTTCATTTCAAGTGCTAGGAGCATCTGACTTTTTCAATTTGTTCTATAATAAAATTGAAATCACCAAAATACATTTTTCTGGATTAAAAAAATGTCATCAACAAAATCACAATAAAAAATTGTATTGACAACATAAATTAGGGAGAAAAAATAAAACTGAAAGAAAAGTTATTAAATTGTTTTGTTTCAGTTATTATAGATATCACAAAAAAACATAGATAAGCGACTGCAAAACAATAGTACTATTACAATATATCAAACAATAGTAAGTTAAGAATGAGATGTTAATCATAATTGTTTGCTACTCTCCCTAAATGAAGGCACAGACAAATGAACATAAATAAATCAATAATGTTATTATTTCTTGTATCTTGTGCAATTTGTGGTAGAGTTGGTATATATATTCTGAATTTGTATTTTTTAAATATTTTTTACGTTTAGTATGGATGCGAATGTTTGCCCTATTTTTATTAGTGAAGGAGTTGATTGAGGTTTTTTTTTTTTAATTTTGTTGAGATAATGCAAACGAATAGATGGTGAGAGGGTTAAAATACAATCCAGAGATAATTATAGTAACAATTAACAATGGAAAGAAACCTAATTGGATCAAACAACCCAGCCCGACCAACATCCGACTCGACTGAGTAAAATTCTGATTTTTCTCAAGACGTCCACTTCTAAGTGCGGCAAGAGACAATACCACATGGTCTGAAAAAGGTTCTGGACGAGACCTGTTAACCCGTGTTCGATTAAATGCCTTATAGTTTGATTGGGAAACTGATGAGATAAGGGATGCTCATTTCCACCATTAAATGGATTTTAGTTAGTATAAGTTGTGAAACAAGTGAAGAGGGAGTATGAGTCCAGTAAAAGAACTGTCATTTGGAGCAATCAAAGAGTGGAAAATTCTGAAAGGTCCAAAAATTACATGTTAGAGAGAGAGAGAGAGAGAGGGCGAAAACAGGAGGTAATTGAGCTGGTTGAAAACTAGAACGTCATCCTAAGTAACATTTAGATGAGTTGCAAGAGTAACAATTAGATGAGTTGTATAGATTTACTGGTACATGGCTCAAAAACATATAGCAAGCATACGAAAAACACAATTCGATAATTTTAAGGTTTCATTCACAGAATAACATAAAATAATAAAATAATGTAGATACGACTTAATAAACCAAAAACCCAAACTTACCATGCAAATTAGTCTACTAACATCAGTTTCATTTCTTATAGACACAACTCCGAATCGTTAATTCCCGAATAAAATCTCTTAAGAAAATCAAACCAAACTATTAATTTGAAAAACTAACTAATAAAATTATGAAACACTTTATATTTACCCACAGTGAATCATTAAGTTAGAATGCCTCTCTTATATTTACGGTTGGAGCGGCATAAGATTTTGTAAGTCACGATCAAGAGTGAAACCCTCCGGCCACTTTGACTTCCTCATTTTGCGGAAAGTGATAGAAATCCTACATTTGAAGGAGGAAAACAAAAATATAAATAATGACGCTTAATAAGAAAACAAACAAAATTTAGGGTTTCAAAAAAAGTACGGCTTTAGATGATGAAAAAAACTAACCGTTTAATCGGTACAGCCGGCACACAGTGCTTCGCCACATCGGCTGCTTTCCCACCCAACACAAGCACCGACCTAAAAAGTAAAAAAGATGCAAGTTAGTATAAAATATATAGAATAGCACACATCCAGCTTTCAAAATTGAGAGTAAACTTACCCAAGGGGAAGAGGGAGCCTGAAAGAGCCCTCAAATCGTCCGGGGCCCTTGGGCTTCAAGTTGGCGCCGAACAACATATCACACTCGCTTAGAAAGGAAGCGGTGCAGAAAGGCCTCTCAAAGTCATCACTGTCGATATGCGGCGGGAAGCAGTCGCCCGGCTCGTAAATGTTGACTATGCAACAGTCAGGGGTGGATGCCGAAGGCAAGATGTTCCACTTCAAGAGCCTCTTAATATGGTTTTGAAGAGCGGAGGGAGCGGCTCGGCTGCGATATCTTTGAATATGCCCAGCGGGGTACCATCTTTGTCCTGGTTCACAAACAAAACAGAGTTGTGAATATTCAGAAAATTATGAATGAACGAAACAAAACCACAGCCCTCCCGCCCGCCCTAAACCCTAAAAGGGTGGATCAAGAAAAGGCAGGGGAGGAACCCTAGCCCTCACGCCAGCCCTAAACCCTAAAAGGGTGGATCATGTCAAGGGAGAAACCCTAGCCTTCCTGCACGCCCTAAACCTTAAAAAGGCGGATCAAGAAAAGGGAGAAACCCTAGCCCAACCGACCGGCACCTCATCCACATTAAACGCTATCTGCCACCCCAAACACCTACCAGATCCTCCCTTCCATTAAAAAACACCATCGGGGTCTGACCCACCACATCACTCACCACATCGGGTCTGGGAGGCACAAACACAAAAAAAAGAATAAAAAATGAAGAAAGGAAGAATAAATTACCAAAAAAGGTGCATTTTTTTAATATAAACATGCACTGAATATGTCAGCCCCTTTCTTAAAATAAATTATTATAGTTTATTATTACCCTTAGGCTTGTTTCATCACATAAACGCTCCTCCATTTTTTTTTAGCTTACATTCAGCAACCTACAAAGGTATTAAATCGAATTGAAAGATCAAATTATAAAATTGTGAGATGAAAACAAAGTGAAAATTAAAAAGATGTTCATCATATTTTTTTTTTATTCTTTTTGTATCTATTGAGACTCGAAACAGACATGAGTTGCTGTACCACTGGTACTGATACAGACCAAATTTGATTCAATTTATAAAAAATTTAACCAATATTTATTTCCAAAAAATATTTAACCATAATTTTCCAAAATTTAACCAAAAAACAGAGAGAGAGAAAGTATTGATATTAACTAATGGACCTTTGTTTTGTACTTCTCTGTTTCAAGTTTTGATCCTGAAATGAGAACAAAAAAGTACAATTTTAATCACTGGCGAATAAATTTTTAAAGATTTTATGATATTTGGGAGCCCAAATTCCTTACTCTTAGCTGTTTCTCATGCAAGACGGCATCTCCGAATTCCTCTGCCTTTTCTTTAAATATAATTTGAATTGTCTGTAGAAAAAATTCGATAGTTAATAACATGCGCTAAATGTTACTTAATTCAGTTGAAACTTGAAAGAGTTAATAGAGAGAAAGAGAGGGATAGAATCTGTCATGACCTTTAGGGACATCTCATTTTCTATTTCCTGATTTAAAATCATATCCTTAGCTCTATATCCAGCTTTGATCTCCTTCTCCAAGTAGTATATGAGTTTCTTAACCTCTTTTTTGTGCTTAGCCTGACAAACAAAATGCAATTATTATTTCCTTTTACTTTGTGTTCGATATGATTAAAACTAAAATACTAAAAAAGACAGCCGATCGAGAAAATAAACAGATGCCTCGTTACAGAAAAGAATTTAACTTTCCTTGAAAAGAACAGAAACGTTTTCGAATTTCAATCAAATTGAAAAGGAAAGATCAAAATTTTCAATTTCACGACCATGCAAGAAAAAAAAACAAGTCTTACGTTAAGAGTGTGTGCCTGGTCTCTCATCCTTTGTTCTGTTTCAGCTTTAGAGACAGAGAAGTGATTCTTGATCCTGCTGGCAACGAGAAGCGGGATCCCAACACAGTAGATCGGTACTGCAATAGTTCCGACCAAAATATTCACTGCCCAAGGCGGTGGTCTCTGGCAACGGGGATCGGCCCCGCCACCAGATTCCTCTCCTCTCATCACAATTCTCCGATTCTAACGACCAGAATCACTTCACCTTTATTCTACCAAAAGAAAACGAAAAAAGAACACAAATTTAGAGTCCAAATCGCATGCATTACTCAAAATCAAACAAAAACAATAGCTTGCAGTGAAAGATCGATCTTCAATACCTGGATTGCGACGATCAGATTTGGAGAAGAGAGACAACGAGGAGAAATCGAAAAGCTTGAAATGCGAGAGGAGAGATTGAAAAACAATCGCAGAAGAGAGAGAGAGAGAGAGAGAGAGAGAGCTCAAAATCAAAAAGAAAATAGGATGTGCTATTTCGAGCGCCCAAAACTGAGGCGCTCTCTCTAATCTCTATACCCGTTTAGCTTCACTCTGGTCTTAAGACACGTGTAGACAGTACAGAGAAAATATGGCCAAGCTTTCTCTCAACACCATCTTATTCTTTTTGTTAAATTACAACTCTCTATTTATAGGATGAGAAACTCTTAAACTAATCATAAATTATATAATCCACTGTACACAAGATAATTAATGACAATACAATGTATATAGAAAGAATGTATATATAAGATAATTAATAACAGTAATGAATATATATGGTTGATGTATTTAGTAGTTCAAGAATGATATATACGGACATTCATATACAACTATAAATAGATGAATCGGAACATTTTTGTACAAACAATTTAAAAACATCAAGAATTATTTGTTCTTCATTGAGAAAATATGGCCAAGCTTTTCCTTAACACCGCCTTATATCTTTTGCTTCTTGTGACTATATCAGGTACTTATCTCAAATCCACTTTAATTCTTAATATCAAGTAATTATCGTAATTATAATGTGATACATATATTTTTGATATTTTAGTGAACATGGTGGTGAAGAAAGTGGAAGCTCAAAAAATAAGTCGCACTACTGGAAAAACGAGTATCAGGCACGGTGGTATACCGTGTCTGAAGCTTTCGCCGTGCCTGAAAGTCTGTGTCTGACGGTATCGTTGCAGATGCCAGTTTCAGGCACGGCCCGTGCCTGATTCTTTTTCAGGCACGGTTACACTATTTATATCAGGCACGGGACTGTACCGTGCCATACACTGTGCCTTTTTGGCACGGACAATGCCTGAAAGGGCCTTCAGTGAGGGATTTTCTGGCACAGCTCGTGCCTGAAACTGTGTATATTTTGAGATTTTCACTTGATTTCTCGCACGGCCCGTGCCTAAAAGTCTTGTCAGCGAGGGTATTTTCAGGCACGGCCCATGCCTGATACCTTTATAAATAATTAAATAATTCGGGCATCAGGCACGGGCTGTGCCTGATATATCTGTAATTTTTTTTTAGCACCCTAATTTTTCTAAATCTACCGATTCAAAATAATTTTTTTTTACAAAACACACATAATTCATAATAGTATATCCATACATACCAATTCGCATCCGAAAATACATTGCTAAACGAAATAAAAGTTCAAAGATCTAACATCCATTAATTATTAAAAACGCTCAAATATCCATTTATCCTACAACAAACAAACATATCCTTAATCACCCAACCACGAGACGGATCCTGACCTTTGCGTCACATTGTCGGCATTCGTGGCGGGTCCAGAACCATCTCCATTCCTTTGTGTATTACGAGCGCTAATTCTAAATAAAAATACAAAAACCAATTATAATTCAATTACAATATTTCTCAAAATAATTACAAACTTTTAATTCTAAAACCTAACCAATAAACCAACAAACTTTAATTAACCCTAAATTATTGAGGAGAAAATATATTTATAATGTAAAATAAATATTTTAATATTATAAGTAAAATAATGAAATATGAAATAATTAATCTAACACAAAATTATAAACCTAATTAAAACTAAACCTAATATAAACCATAGTACAAACCCTAATTCAAATCCTAATTCATAAAATAAAATAAAATTAGAAACCATAAATCAAAAAAAAACAAGCCACAAATAAATAAAAAATCTACCTAATACAAACCCTAATCACAAAGTTGATATGGAATAATTACCGGATTATGCGAGAAATTGATTTAAAAAGCTGAACTTCACGCTTGTCGTCGTGTGGCAACCCTAATTAAACCCTAACTCAAAAAATAAAATAAAATTACAAACAATATATCAATAAATAAGCTATACAAATCCACTATATATAAAGAAAAATATAACCCTATAATTATTTGAGCTTACCGGATTGTGTGAGAAACTAATTATTTGAAAGCCGAACTTCACAATCGTCATGTGCGAGCCCTTCCAAAACCCTAATTTGAAAAATTCAAAAAATAAAAACTAATGAATAAATTTTAAATTCTAATAAAATATGTGAAGAGAGATTACCTTGAGTCAACTGATCGAGTGAGACGGATTGACGGATAGGGAAAATCCTCTTTAACTCTTGATTATTAGCTAGAATTTATTTAAAAAATAGGAAAAACAAAATTAGAGGAATTTCGAATCTTTTTACTCAATATTGCTCAATTCAATGTCAAAGTAATTGAAAATTAACCCTAATTAATCCCCAAATAACAAAAATCAACCTTACTTAACCCCCCAAATAATTTTATTTAAATTATAACAAAAAAAATACATTTTTACTAAAAATAATAACTAAATATTAACCCTAATTAACCCCCAAAAATTTTTACTACAAATTAATAACAAAATATTAACCCTAATTAACTCCCTAATAATTTTACTTAAATTATAACAAAATTTAACAAATAATTTTACTTCTAATTTAATTAGAACCACTCATTCAATTGAAATAAAGTGAACATAAGTCAATTAATTGAAGCGAAAATAAATCAATTAATCAAGAAATTAATGAATGAGAGAGAGAGACGGCGGCGACTGACCGGAGAGGGAGGACCTGCTGGGCGGCTAACCGGAGAGGAGCTTCTGCCGGAGGGAGGAGCTCTGGGACTGATTTAGGGTTTAGGGCGGGGATTAGGGTTTAGGGCGAGAAGCGGAGGGGGAGGGAGAGGCACGACGGACCAGAGGCCAGGGAGAGGAGACGGCGTGGAGGCGGTTCCTTTCTTCTTTCCTTTTTTTTCGAGTGTTCTTTTTCGTTTTTTTGGCTAAGTCAGAGGCCAGGGGCCAAATGTTGGGGAGAAGATATATCGGACCTTCAGGCATGGGCCATCAGGCACAGGCCATGCCAGAAGGCCTTAAAATTTTTTTTATTTATTCTTCAGGCACGGCTTGTGCCTGATGGTTCTGTGGAGCCAATTTTCAAATTTTCGCTGAAATTCCATTTGACGGGATAAATAATTGGGTATTAGGCACGGCCCGTGCCTGATGCCCTAATATATCAGACACGGTGTCGACGTATCAGTCACGGACCGTGCCTGAAGATCAACTAATCTGCGAAGGTGTGAACTTTCTGGCACAACCCGTGCTTGATTCTCACAGTATCAGGCACGGTACCGTGCCTGAAAAAAATACACCGTGCTTGATACTTGATTTTGTTGTAGTGTCGAGAGATCTTGCCTGGAAATGGGTGCGATAGTTTATCTTGCATGATTAGGTGTGGAGACAAGATAATACGACTGCAACTTGTATCCCAACTACTGGGGGCCAATATAAATGCGAGTGCAGTTGCCCTTACTAATTTCTTTAAATATGGTCTAGAAATTAATAAAAACTTGATAATATTCTTGTTATATTATGTGTTCTACGATAAATTATTTTCATCTCTTCATGATTAATTACTATTAAAGTGATATCAGATTTGTTTTTTAAGTAAAAAAGTAAATGGTCAGATATTCTAATGATTGATTATTTTATTTAAGATACAAGAAGTTGTTGATTCAGACCATATGTGTACTAATATTGAGTGAAATATAATTTAAGCAAGTTTCTATCTTTCTTGAACATATTCCTCTATTGAGGAACTTCAAAAAATAAAAGAAAAAAATATATAATGCATTCTCTTGATAATTCTCTAGAAGAATTAGAATAATGACAAAGAGAGAAAACTTATTTCATTTCATGTGTATATAATTTCATTAGTATATATGATTAATTACTGATCTATGACCTTGTAGCATTATTTTGCACGAAAAAATTAAACATACCGAACATCGTAAATTAAGAATTCTTTGATATTTTACTGAGAAATAAGATTAGCTATCATTTATATATTTTTTGAAATTTTTAAAGTGGAAATGTCAAAAGGATATACTCAAAATGATATTTTGTCAAAAGGAATTTTAAGTTTTGATAGAGTTATATGGCCGATAAAAAAAAATAAAATAAAAAAAATACAACAAACACGGTATATTAAATTCTTTTTTTTAAATTGTGTTTTTTATACATGGACGTAATTACTAGTCCATTAAATCTAATTAAATCAGTAAATCTAAATGCATGCAC
The DNA here is from genome assembly GCA_027726005.1 of Juncus effusus. NCBI lineage: Eukaryota > Viridiplantae > Streptophyta > Magnoliopsida > Poales > Juncaceae > Juncus > Juncus effusus. Next base: position 2,498,272 of record CM050906.1, on the reverse strand, counting down.
AGTTTTATTTCATCAAAAGGTGATTCAATTATATGAATCTTTAATTATGTGAAAATAAATATAGCTAAACTGGACGCAGGCTTTTAATAAATAAAAATTGCTAGAGTGATAAATTATTGCTATTATTATGTCAACCTATGATGATTATGTTGTCATGTCATCATAATGAGTTCATCTTCTGTTACAAATTATAATATAATAGTTACTTAATTAAAAATTTATTTTGTTATTATCTCTTTTTATATAAATTTGCACAAGTAACTAACTTGGTATAGTTACATGTTTTTGATTGTCTTCTTTTATTTATGTTTCTCATAGACAATATTTCACAGTATGAGTATGATTATACTTACTATCTTCACAATGTTGTATATTTATTGTTGTTATATTGAAGTTAAAACACTATCTTGAATATGAATTGTGTGAAAAAGGTCTTGAGATAATCAGCATGCATCGGAGATGCATCAGTTAATCCTTTTCTTTTAAATCCCTAGTCCGTAGGAGAGAACAACAATGATAAACAGAGTTTTAATACAATTCTCTCTGATGAAAGTATTTTCCGCGTAGCTAATCCACGAAAGAAAACCAAAAATAATGAGTAACAAATCAAAAATAACAAAATGGGTACTTTGAGCAGATCGATTATTAATCCCGTCTGACCAATATTCATCTCCAAAAGCAAGTTTGAAATCATCTAGCTTAATGCTAATTGATATAGTATTTTCATGCTGATGATGTTACTTTTGTGATATAAGGAAAATTTACAAATAACCCCCTGTTTTTTCTGAATATTACAAATAATCCTCTACCTTTTTCAAAATTTACCCATGTCAGAAATATTTTCTTTACAAATACCCCCCTACATCTACTTTTTCATCCATTTCATTATTAAATTTTTGAAAATAACGAAAATACTCTCACCTATATTGAATAAATTAAATTAATAAATAAACTTAAATAAACAAAAGAAATTAAAAATAATAATTAAATAAACATAAAGTAAAAATAATTAAAAAGATAAAAGAGTTAAAAAAATAAAAATAAAAAAGTTAAAAAAATTACATAAAAAACATAATAATAGAATAAAAAATAATTAAAAAGGAAAAAGAGTAAAAAAAAGGAAAAAAGGAAAAAAATTACATAAAAAACATAATAATAGAATAAAAAATAATAATTATTAAAATAAATAAAAATAATAATTATTGACACATAAAAACTCTATTTAATATAAAAGAGGGTTTTGTATATCAATAATAAGAGTGACGGAGCTTGTCTTTGCTTATTGGGGGGCCAAAAAATTATCTTCCTACTGATTAATACTGTACAAAAAAAAAATTGGTTTTGTGTGTGTGTGGGGAGGGGGGGGATATAGAAATACATGTATTTCGAAAAAAAAATCACTGAAACACTATTGATATATATTGTTCTGTCAAAATCATTTGGGGGGGAGGGGGACATGCCGCATGCACCCCGGTCTATATAAAGGTCCGCCACTGGTAATAAGGGTTTCGTGTGTCAGTAATAATTATTATTTTTCAACATTATTTTTTTTTATTTTTATTTTTATTTTTAATTATTTTTAATTTAATTATTTGTATTTTTATTTAATTATTTCTAGCTTTTAATTATTTATATTTTAATTATTTTAATTAATTTTTATTGAATAATTTTTTAATAATTTTTATTTTTAGTTTATTATTTAATAATTTTTATTTTTAATTATTTTTAATTTAATTTATTTTTAATAATTTAATTTCTATTTAAATAATTTTATTTTTTAATTAATTATTTTGTTATATTTTTATTTATTTTATTTTTATTATTATTTAATTTCTTTTGTTTATTTAAATTTATTTATTAATTTAATTTATTCAATATAGGTGAGGGTATTTTTGTCATTTTTAAAATTTTAACCATGAAATGGATGGTAAAGTGGATGTAGAGGGCTATTTGTAAAGGAAATATTTCTGACAGGAGGTTATTTAGGGTTGGACACTTCGTGGTAAATAAAACAATACAAAACCCGCAACGTTATATTTATTGACCGCAAATGCATAATGATGTGGCTCATTTCATACGAGAATGTTTGTTTTGTAGTATCTCAAAACCTTCTAACCAAAAACTTGGTCTCTAAACTATACATTATTACCTATCCCGAACATACAGTGGGAAAGAATTTCAATGGACTTCTTAGGAGATCTTCCAAAAACAAGACGAGGTCATCACTATCTATTTGTGGTGGTTGACTGATTTTTTAAGATAATCTGTTTGATTCCGTGCAAGAAAACAATCACATGAGAGAAGACGACGAAACTCTTCTTTTAGCAAACTTTAGACTAATGATCCGTTCAATATAAGACCTGAGTATAACTCGACCCGATCCGAGCGAGTTGACCTAACTCAAAGATGATCCGAAACATAAATTAATCCTGAATATGAGAGAACTGAACCCGAACCCGCCCGTTCAGTGGCGGGACTTGACTAAGTATTTTGGAGATGTCGGTAATTATTTTCCACCAATGAATAGGCTTGTATAATTTTTTTTTTTTTGAGGAGTGTAAGGAGACAACACACTAAAATTAATAGCTTTCAGAATTTTATATACTATGTCTTTATAATATATACTACTGAATCGAAAATCTTGAGAATCTGCCACCGCTTCCGTTTGCCACCTATTGACACCACAGTCCATAGCATAAAGAGCCAAAAACCAAAAGCATTTCAAATTTCAGAAGAATAGAATTGAGAAATTCCAGAGACTTCAACAGTCGGCGGGTAGCGCTTCCCTTACTATATTACTCAAGCGCTCTTTATTATTCCCGTTTCCTTTTCCAATTTCCATCCCCTGCCACCAACTGACACTCTTCAGTAATACACAGTACAAAAGAGAATTTCCCGAAACAGAAATCAAATTCAAATTCAATACCAAACCAAAATCGAAATTAATTCAAAAAGACATTCCGATTATGGCCGGCGACATCAATCGTCTGCCGTCGGACGGCGATCGGTGCATCAGGAACGCCGGCAATGGGTGGCGCTGTAAGAAACCGAGGGAAGAAGGCCGGAAGTTTTGCCTAGCTCATTGGAATTACGAGCAGAAGAAGAAATCCATGAAACAACAACAAGCTAAGGGTTCAAATACTGTTAAAAAAGATGAATCTGAATATGGTGAAGGAGGGAGAATTGAGAGAAAGAGGCATCCTGATGGGAGTAAATTGATGAAGATAGACAGGGGAGATAAAAATCCGGTTAAAAAAGAAGAATTTGGGGTTTCTGAGAGTGAGGATGATGATTTTGAGGAGGAAAATGAGAGAATTGAGAGAAAGCGGCATCTTTTGCTGAAGAATGAGATGAGAGAGGGAAAATCATTAGAGAAATGCGAAACTAGGGTTAGGGTTTCTGATGGGGAAATGGAGCAAACTGAGGGAAAGAATCCCGATTTAAAGAAAAGAGAAGAAAATAATGGGGTTTCTGATAAAAAAGATGAATTGGTGTACAAAAGGAGAGAGAGAAAACAAGCACCAAAAGAAGATTTTTTGATGAATGGAAGTGATATTGACTCGAACGAATCAGTATGAAAATTATTTTAATTCCTTTTACTAATTATCAAATCATGCAGCTAATTTTAGGTGTGTATGTGTATTTTGTTTACTGTGCATGCTTTATTTTTTCTTTTTCTTTTATGTTTTTTGCTAGGATGATAAGCAAGCTCAAAAGCCGAAAAATAGTTCAAAATTGGAACCTTCTTGTTTTTCTAGGAGTGAGAAATTGCCTTTACACATAAAGAATCAGAGATGGAACGATAATTATGAGGTAATTGAACTTTTTTATTGCTTTTATGTTCATTTTCTTACTAATTCTTGTGTTATTAATTCATATAGCTTTTATTCTTTATCGTTCAGACCTCATTTGAAACAACCTTCCATTTATATTTTTTTGTCTCTTATTATCTTTTGTAGGAAGATGAGGAATCAGAAAAGGACGAGAATTCAAAATCGAAGAAAAAGAGGGGCAGAAATGTAAAAAAGCAGGATCCAATTGACAGTGGAACAGATAATGCTGTGGTAATAACATTTTCATTCTTTTCAGCCCTCAAATCTGCTCAATTCGCCTTTTTAGTTTTTAGAAGAATATATTATAATTTGCAGGGTTTTTTTGTAATTTGATTTAGTACTGTGGCAATATTTCATTAATTTTGCTCAATTCACCCTTTTTGCGAATAGATGATACTTTTTTCTGTTTATTTTGATTTAAATGCTGTGATAGTATTATTTTTCATTCTACAAGCACTCAATTCTCTGTACTTTTTTTTAAATATGTGATTAATTTTTCTCCTTTTAGCAAAAGAAAAAAAAATTGCTGGTAACATTTCATTACATCCAGCATTAAATTTTGTTAAAATGTGATTGATTTTTTTCTTCTTTTTAGAAAAATAAAAAGTTGGTTTATTAAATGCTGTGGTAGTTTTATTTTTCATTGACACCACCCTCAATTTTCATTCCTTTCTTTTAAGAGGAATTTGAAAAAAAAAAACACCTACGTTAAGCTTGAATTTCAAAAAAGCCCCTCAATTACTAAAAAAACCCTCTATCTTTACTGAGTTATGATTTAATGTCTTTGGTCTTGTCATCTAAATTTTCTTTACTTCTTTTTTAAAATGTGATTAATTTTTTTTTATTTTTTTAGAAAAGGAAGAAGTTGGTGGGTGAGGACGCGCTGATGTGTCACCAGTGTCAGAGGAATGATAAAGGCAGAGTCGTTTGGTGCAAACTTTGCGGCAGGAAACGTTTCTGTACTCCTTGCATCACTCGCTGGTCAGTTTTAACTTATGTACTTTTTATGTATTAATAATTTCATTCATTTATACCCCTAAAAAAATGAAAATTGCGGGTGTGTGTGTATGTTCCTGTAAGTTATAGAATCGCTGTAATTAAAAATATCAAAATAACTGTATTTTTTGTAATACTGAATTTTGTTTTACTAAATTTAAACTTATCTGTGGCAAGAAGCGCTTCTATACACCTTGCATTACTCGCTGGTCAGTTTTATAAATATGAATAATCACATTTATGCCCCTACTTTCATATGAATAATTTATGTACTTATATACTTTCATATGCTGTTTATGGACTTTTTTACATATGAATAATTTCAATTTTCTTGTATACCCCTAAAAAAATTAAGATAGCATGTATGCATATCCTTATAAATTGCAGAATCACTTGGCTGGCTGAATTTTGCTTCACTAAACCTTATTTCTCTTTTCTGTATATAATTTCATATGAATAGTTTATGTAATTTTATATGAATAATTTATGTACTTCTATATATATATATATATATATATGTATATATATATATATGTATATGTATATATATGTATATGTATATATATATATATATGTATATGTATATGTATATATATATATATATATATATGTATATATATATATATAGAGAGAGAGCGACTAAACAACATACGTATGTAAAGGTCAGATTTTGCTTACACTCGTGAACCGTTCGATTTGTTCCAAGATTCGTGCAGCTGGGAGAGTAAACGGAAGGTCCGTCGGATACACAATAGTAACGGTTCCTTATGAAGAACCGTTACAGATTTTATTCATTAGTATCGGTTCTTACCGAATAACCGTTATTAAACTTATTTTGTGAATCTGTAACGGTTCTTCATAAGGAACCGTTACTATTTTGATACGAATCTCAATCTCGCCTCTCTCTTTCCCCTCACCATCGATTCCCTCTCTCTGGCCGGCGACGCCAACGCCCTCCCTCCGCCTCTCTCTCTCACGACAGATCTCTCTCACTCTGAAGTACCTCTCTCTCTCTCCCTCTCCCGTGCCAGACGATCGATTCCCTCTCTCTCGCCAGCGATGCCAGACGATATAAAACACACATAATCAGCAACGGTTCCTTCAAACAACCGTTACAGAATAAACACTTTTCGTATCGGTTATTTAAAGGAACCGTTGCTGAGTATGTGCGTCTTATCTCGTCTGGCATCGCTGGCGAGAGAGAGGGAATCGATCGTCTGGCACGGGAGAGGGAGAGAGAGAGAGGTACTTCAGAGTGAGAGAGAGAGAGAGAGAGTGAGAGAGATCTGTCGCGAGAGAGAGAGGCGGAGGGAGGGCGTTGGCGTCGCCGGCCAGAGAGAGGGAATCGATGGTGAGGGGAAAGAGAGAGGCGAGATTGAGATTCGTATCAAAATAGTAACGGTTCCTTATGAAGAACCGTTACAGATTCACAAAATAAGTTTAATAACGGTTATTCGGTCAGAACCGATACTAATGAATAAAATCTGTAACGGTTCTTCATAAGGAACCGTTACTATTGTGTATCCGACGGACCTTCCGTTTACTCTCCCAGCTGCACGAATCTTGGAACAAATCGAACGGTTCACGAGTGTAAGCAAAATCTGACCTTTACATACGTATGTTGTTTAGTCGTTCTCATATATATATATATATATATATATATATATATGCTATTTATGTTATGAATAATTTCATTTATACCCCTAAAAACATCAAAATAACATGTATGTATGTCCCTGGAAATTACACAATCACTTATTTGAATGAATTTTGTTTGAAATGCTGGTTTTTGTTTCATTAAACCTACTTTATTTCTTTTCTTGTTTTTCTTGTTGAAAATAGGTATCCACATTTATCAGAAGAAGAGTTTGCTGCCAAGTGTCCGGTTTGTCGCAATAACTGCAATTGCAAGGCCTGCTTGCGCATGAGAGGCCTGCCTGAGGTTTGTTTTATTAACAATAATAATAAGAATAAGAATGATAGTAATAATGAAATTATTATGATTCTTATTGTGTTGTTATTGTTATGATTATTGTTGATGTTGTTGGTGGTGGTGATGGTAGTATTATTTTATTATTGTTTCTAATTTTTTATGAATATTAAATGGCCATTGTCATATTAAATGTTGCCAAAAGTTTGATATGAATGTTTGTAATTTAATGTACCATTATAAATTTAAACTCAGACTGAAATGTCCATTGGTTCAAGGATTTAGAAAAATAATATCTACGAATGGGATTTTGTATATGATAGATATTATGTTAAATACGGTATATTTAGTTTGTTACATAAATTGGACACATTGTTCTTTGCTACATAAATCGGACACATGTTCTTTGTTTAAGCAAGTTCTTGAAATCTTTGGTAAGCATGCATGATACTCTAATTTCTGTGAACTTAGCTAAGAAATTTATTTATTTAATTTATTAATTACTCTTTATATTTTAATTTTCTTTTGACTTAGCCACCAAAGAAAGAGATTTCAAAATCAGATGAGTACAAATACAACTGCTATATCTTTCGCCTCTTATTGCCTTGGCTCAAGGAGTTCATTAAAGAGCAAAAAGCTGAGAAGGAAATCGAAGCTAAAATTCAGGGTCAGAATCGTAATATTTTATTTAGTTCTTATTTATCCGACAAACTTATTGAATTACATATATTTCAAAAATGACCAAAGTACCCTCATATCTCATCTATATAAATGTTGTATAAGAAGGGTTGGTTCAAATAGTTTGAAGGGTTAGTATGTCATATTTGCTATATATTATAGGTTTTGCAAGATATTTATTTTATTATAGGAGTATTCGTGATATTTTGATATTTCATAGGGGCCCATATACAATTATTCATTTTTCTTAACTTCTGTATATATTTTTTTTCATATATAGGTGTTCCTCTAAGTGAGATAAAACTGGAAGTAGCTGCGTGCGCAAAGGATGAGCGTGTATATTGGTAAATTACCTAAAAAAAATTAATATGCTAAGATTATAAATAATATTTAAAAATATTTGCCATTAATTTTCTTAAAAATTACTAAAAACCCCTCAATTTATTTCTCAAACAAACAGTAACAGATGCAAGACCTCAATAGTAGATTTCCACAGAAGCTGCTCAAAATGCTCGTACGACCTCTGCATTAAATGCTGCATCGAGATACGTGCAGGCCAAGTGCCTGGTGGCGCCGACATCATGATCCAGCCGTACGAAGACCGAGGCAAGCATTACATCTTTGGCGAAACAGAAAAATTCCAAAACCGACCTTCTTCTTCTAGAAGGAACCGATCCTCTTCTCAAATTTCCCAAAATAATGAAAATTGTTTGAATGATTTAATAAATTGGAAAGCGAATGAAAATGGTAGTATACCATGCGCGCCTAAGAAAATTGGGGGCTGTGGTAATAAATCCAATTTGGAGCTTAAATGCATGTTTAATGAAAAGTTTTTATCTGATTTTGAATCAAAAGCTGATGTTATCTCAAAATCTGATTTGAAATTCGGATATGGAGTTTGTGAAGAGACTAGTAGAAAGGAAGTAGAAAGTGAAGATGAGAATTTGAGACTCTGCGCTGAGAGAAAAGTTGATGGGGATAATTATATTTACTGTCCAGCTGGCAGAGATGTGAATAATGAAGAAGGGTTGGGGAATTTTCAGAAGCATTGGGTCAAGGGCGAACCTGTAATTGTCAGAGGTAATTTTGTTTGATTTATTTATTAGTATTAGTTTCGAGCTTTCAAATGCTAGTAATATGTTGGTATGGATTTGCCTTGTTTATTTAGAAGATATTGCTATTCTTGTACAGAATACAGATTATGTATAAGTAGACTATAATTGATGGGTAATTTTTCAGAACCCCCCCAACTTTCCTGAATATTTTATTTACTTTATAGAAACTATATTCAGAAAATTTACGGTTTTTTGAAAAAATTCCCATAATTAGTTAATTATGAAGTATCTTATTTTAAGAAGGCTGAATTTTATAGACAGTCAAAAGATAATCACTACCTTTATTTCAAGATATGCATCCCTATAAGATTTAGATCTGTGAATCTCACTACCTTATAGATTTATGTACAGAACTGACTCAATTAATTCATTATTTAATTATTAATTACAAATATGCTATTTTTAAGATGTGTTGGAGCAAACTTCCGGTCTGAGCTGGGAACCGATGGTGATGTGGCGAGCTCTAAGAGAGAGAACAAGTAGAAAGGCCAGCTCTGAGCAATTCTCTGTTAAAGCCATCGACTGTCTTGATTGGTGCGAGGTATAACAATTCCATCATAAAAAACACATTGTTAGGGGGAGCCGACGCCGTTAGTTTTCCTACTCTAATCATTTGAAAACATTTTTTAGTTAAATTATTCTCCTGCTCTCTCTTTATGTGTTTTTTCCGAACAATTGAAATGAAATTGCTCTTTCTTTAACACCTCTCTAATCAAACATGTTAATCAAGTTTTAAAAATTTTATTTGAAATGAGGTAAGAGAGAGATGCTAATTTATCATTATAAACTAATTTTTTAAAATCAGAATATAAAAACTAACAGTGTTAATTTCTAACTAACGGCGGGGGCTTTTTTGCAATTTCCAACACACATGCTTTTTCACAATTTCATCATAACACAGGACCTCTCTTTTCACAAACTTCCCTACTATTACTTAATCAATATCCGATTAAATAATGGGAAATTTTCAAATAACCCCATAACTTTTCACAATATTACAAATACCCCCCTGAGTTTTCAGATTTTCAACCCCCCTCCCCCCCCCCCCAAAACAAAAAAAAAAATCTACTTTCCCATCCAAGAATTTCTTAAATTGTTCAAAATCCCAATTTTACCCCCTATGACAAAATTTTCTCAAAAAACTTGTTAAATAATTTTTATTATTCTTCACCAGGTGGAGATAAACATCCACATGTTCTTCTCAGGCTACGAGAAGGGCCGGACCCACTCCAACCGCTGGCCCGAGATGCTCAAGCTCAAAGACTGGCCGCCCGCCAGCTCGTTTGACGAACGACTCCCCAGACACGGTGCAGAATTTATTGCAGCTCTGCCCTTCCCTGAATATACTGATCCGCGATACGGTCCGCTGAATCTGTGCGTCAAACTGCCCGCTGACGTCATCAAGCCAGACTTGGGCCCCAAGACTTATATTGCGTATGGGTTCAAGGAGGAGCTGGGGAGAGGGGATTCGGTCACGAAGCTCCATTGCGATATGTCTGATGCGGTGAGTTGAGATTTGTTTAGGGGAGTGTTGCAAAAAGTCCCTGGGTTATTGGAAATTGCAGAAAAGCCCCTGAATTATTGCCGAAATTGCAAAAATAGCCTCTAGTGTTAGTTTGAATAAACTAGACAATTTTGGCAAATTATGTAGGGGCTTTTTTGCAATTTCCAATAATCCAGGGGCTTTTTTGCAATTTTAGCACAATGTAGGGGCTTTTCTAGACATGGTGCGGAATTTATTACCTCTCTGCCTTTTCCTCAGTACACGGATCCGCCATACGGTCCGTTGAATCTGTGCGTGAAACTGCCTGCTGACGTCATCAAGCCTGACTTGGGCCCCAAGACTTATATTGCGTATGGGTTTAGGGAGGAGCTGGGCAGAGGGGATTCGGTTACGAAGCTGCATTGCGATATGAGTGATGCGGTGAGTGGACTGGTCCGTGCATTTAATGTGTGGACCAGTGAGTAAGTACTTAATTTTTATGTCTCTAATGCAAGGTTAACTGGAGAAATTTTTCAAAAGAACCCACCAAATTAAGTGATTTTATTGGCTGCTTTCATGCATTTAAAGCATGAAACCGCCATTTTGTAATTTTCGGTTAAATGCTTCATTTTTCACTGTAGTTATTTTGCAAGGGTTAATTGTAAGTTCCCATCTTATGCAGGGTTTTTATGCAACTTTTCCTTATTTTGGTTTTAAAAATTTCAATTGTTTTGACAGATTAATGTTTTAACTCATACGGCTGAGGTGATCCCTGACGAGCACCAGGTGAAGCAAATACAGAAGGTGAAGATGAAACAGAGAGCGCAAGATTTGGAGGAGTTATCGTATTATGTGTCTCCTAATGAAGAAGAAAAGGCGCTGACTAATGATTTAATTAACGATGTATGTACTGAAATTCAATCATTTATTTCTTTTTAAATGCTTTGTGTCTCACTTAGTTCATTTCTTTTTGCTTTACAAGGTTAAATCATCTCCAGCTCAATCCGAAATGGAGCCAACCAACAATGAGTCCTCTCATAATAAAGGATCAATAGAAGACGTAAATAATAATAATAATAATAATAATAATAATAATAATAATAATAATAATAATAATAATAATGATAATAATTATAATAATAATAATAATAATAATAATAATAACAACATGGGCCCCGCCAATGAGGCAGTAAAAGACGAACCTGACAAGGAGGAAATGGAGGCGTCCAGTGAAGGGGAAAATGGAGGGGCGCTTTGGGATATTTTCAGGAGGGAAGACGTGCCCAAGCTGAGGGAGTTTCTCATGAAGCATTTCGGGGAGTTCAGGCACATCCATTGCGGGCCCGTCAAACAGGTACCTACTCGAGATCTCCAGTCATGTTTTTTCTGGTGTTTATTATTAGACCAAATTTCATATGTACCCCTGCAAAACCTCATAATTTCACGTCTACCCCTACAAAAACTGAAATATCATCAATACCCTACAAAATCACTCAAATATCATGGATATCTATTATATTTGAGTGATTTTGTAGGGGTATACGTGAAATTATGATGTTTTGAAATTTGGCCTTATTATTATTGTTATTATAATGTGGAATTTAATGAAAGAATATTTATTATGTTTCAGGTTTTTCATCCGATACATGACCAGAGTTTCTATTTGACTGTGGAGCACAAGAAGAAGCTTAAGGAAGAATATGGTGAGTTATTCAAATCTACTTTTTTAAATCTTTTTTTATTCTTACACAAAAGTCCTCGCGAAATCTTTTATATCAGTTTGTGCATGAACTCCAGTACGCTATTTACATATTTACCCTTAATTAAGTCGTTTGTTTGGATTTGTGACCGTCTAATGAGTTTGTAGGTATTTATTAATAAAGAACAAATGTTTGGTGCTGCTAGGAAAATTTTCCATATGGGCCTCTTATATTTTATTAATTTTTTTCTGTGAAATTGTGTAGGTATTGAGCCATGGACATTTGAGCAAAAGCTCGGAGAGGCAGTGTTTATTCCAGCTGGTTGTCCACACCAAGTGAGAAATCTAAAGGTATAAATTAGTAGTCAGTATCATTAACATAAATAGTAGTTTTTTCAATCAAACTGATCTTAGTTCTTTGCATTTAGTACAGCATAGAAAAATGTAATGAATGGAACAGTCATTCATAAAGTCAGCTCTAAATTTATCACATGATTGTAAAGTACACAACTCTTGTCTCTGAATCGAAGAAATACTCATCAATATAAAAATTCTTCGTTATTAGCATTTTTAAAATTAAAACTCTAATAGGACAACTTAAATTGTAACCAAATGGAGCTGTCGTTACGGGTGTAAACGGTGCGGATACGGTTCGGATAGTGCTCTTACCATATCCGTATTCATATTTTTTTTCGGATTCGGATACGGATACGGATAGACCCGGATACGGATACGGTTCGGATATTAAACGGATATGGATACGGTTCGGATATCTCGGATACGGATATGAATATGGACTCATTTCGGATTGTTAAAACGGATATTTTAATAAGTATCATAGAAAATTGCTATATAAATATAACTATTAAAAGAAAAAAATTTAAGCAAGTAATTGCACTAGAAATTCGTTGTTTTACATAGTCAAACCACAAAGAAATAACATTAGAGTAATTTGGAGGCTAGGGTTTTCTTAGATAGAGAGAAAATTAAAATATGTTTCTAAGTTGAATATATGTCTTGAAAAAGAAGAAAATATGGAAACTCCTTATGAAATAAGAGGAAAGACTAAAGAGGTACAGGTTAATTAAAAGTAAATTAGAAAAGATGGAAACTATAGTTGTGAAATAAAGGAAATTAATATTTAATGGATCCAAATTGGGTCTTATAAAAATGGATATCCAAATAGAAATATTATCCGGATACGAATAATATCCGTATCCGCCTCATAAAATTGATATTGTATCCGTATCCATATCCATATAAATTATCCGTGTCCGTATCCGTATCCATTCGGATACGGATATTTCTATTTGGATATGGATATTTTGCGGATACGGTACGGTTCGGATTCGGATATTATCCGCACCGTTTACACCCCTAGCTGTCGTGCACAAAGTTAGCTCTAGATTTCATGATCGCATGATAAACACCAACTCCTATCTCTGAACTATCATATATCATCAATATGAAAATTCTTTATTATTATTAGCATTTTTAAAACCCTAATAATTTGAGAATAAAATTGTACAGTCATGCATAAAGGTGGCTCTAGATTTCGTTTCGCCTGAAAATGTGAGAGAATGCATCCGACTGACCGAAGAATTCCGACTGCTTCCTTCTGAGCACCGAGCTAAGGAAGATAAACTTGAGGTCCAAGTTTCCTTTTTATTTATTTATTTTATTGTTTTATAGATTTATGCATTGATATTTTACTGATTATGAGTTAAAAAGAATCTTGATTGAGATGTAATTTCCGAGAGTGTTTGGTTCTTGTTATGTTATATAAAATCCCCAAATTAGCCCTGCGAGTTTTTATCTTTCCGCTAATAAGTATATATAAAAATATCAAACAGTTATAATTTAACAATAGGTACAGTACAGCTTTTTTATTTTTTATTTTTAATATTAGATTCATGCATTTGCATTATTTTACCAATTATGAGTTAGAATTTTGATTGAGATGTATTTTGTAAGATTTATTTAGTTCCTATTATGTTCTATAAAAAATCCCAAATGAATGCGGCCAGTTTTCTCTCTCCATTAGTTAAGTGAGAGTGTATTTTAACCTTTTTAAATACTGGTTTTCTATTAAGATGTATTTTTGTAATTTTCTTATTTTAATTAATGCACGCTAAAATGCTTTCGATTGTTTGTGACGTGTGCAGGTTAAAAAGATGGCTCTTCATGCATTCAATCATGTTGTTAATTATTTGACCAAAAACGAACCCAAAAATATGTGAGTTAATTTGGACTTGACATAATTTGAATCTTGTTATTTTTTCACTTTACAATAACTATATAATTAATATGAATCATGCTAGCATGTCATTAGTGTATTTGTTCAGTGACATGCTGGCATGTTGAATAGAACTATTTGTTTATTAAATTAATTTTTTTCATATAGCTTAAATTTGCGAACTTTGACTAAGTAATATTTCTCATTACAGATCCAAGACTGAAGCCAAAAAAGAATCAAAAGATATTAAAATTGAAGGATAAACTTTCTAGAAAGATCTGACAAATTGAGCCCACAAAAAATACTGATATACTTTCTAGAAGGATAAATTCTTCTTACTTTTGTCTCTACTGCTTGATAAACAAACTTCTAATTCCACATAGTTGTATAAATCGTATTTTTTCATTTCAGTACCTTTGTTTTGGTACTAGTTAGGCGTTAAAATCTTTTTTTTTCTTTCTTTTTATATTCGGTTGTATTGCTTCAAGCAATTTTTTCTATAAAATCAAGATTTTTTGAATCATAGTTTTTGGAGTTTAGGAGTTTTAGTTGCGATAGTCATTTTTGAGGAAATTTCATATCAAAAATATGATTTTATATCAAAATTGAATAGTCCAAAATCATTAGCTTACGACAATAGATATTTTTAGAGCATTCTTGGTCTAAAATAGCAATTACTGTATTAATTAAAATACAAAAATGACAACTATCTATGATTTGTAAACTATTAATTGCACAAATCAGTAAGGTAAAATATTCAGTTATAGTACTTTCCCTAATTAATGTAAAAAAAAGTTGAAAATGATCCACATGAATTATTATTACATACATATTCAATTTTTTTATAATAAATCAATTTTAAGTAGTAATGCAATTAGATAATATAATGATTTGTTTTTATAAGTATTATAAGGAGGTATCACAATAAGGAGGGCATTTTCTGCATTTGACAAAGGGAAATGTTATATCACGACGGCACTGTAGCACGACGGATCACGACGGCACTGTAAATATACTGTTTTTGCACATTTAATACTGTTTTACCATTTGTAAATACTGTTTTGTTATTTTATATATTGTTGTTTATTTTTTGTGTATTTTTTATTTTTTTACTTTTATATATTGTTTTCCCATTTTATATACCGTTTCCCCATTTTATATACTGTCTTCACTTTTTATGTATATATTGTTATAAGAAACTAAATTATATAAACTATTATGTATATATTGTTATTAGAAAAAAAATTATATATATTGTAATTGGATCTGTCGTGATCCGTCGTTCTCTATCAGGTCTCTTTGACAAAATGTATGCACCAATTAAAGCTAAAAGAACCAATCTTAAATTTACATTTCAAAACTTTTCTACTAATGTCATATAAATATAAATTCAACCCTCTTTAATTACAAGATGAGCTAAAAAAACAAAAACATGAAGAAAGAAAATGAAGAATGAAAAGATAACTAGACTGCAAGGCTCAAGCGAGACTTTCTGCCTCAATGGCTCCCTAATTGATTTCAACAAAAACCCACAAAACATCTCTAAATATCATCTTCTGTTGAGAAATCTTGCGAAAAAGCCCTCGACTCTTCACATCCGCTCTCTGACCAATCAAAGAGCTCCACATCCTCCTCCTCTAGAATTGGTTCCAATATCGGTTCCGCTTTAATTCTCGTCACTTGGATGATCTGAGAAGGTGCCACCTCAACCACAAATTGGAAAAACTCGGAACTGTTTTCCATTTTATGGGTTTGTTAAGAAATGAATATTGAGCTAATTTAATGGAAAATGAGGACTTGTAGAAAGAGAATATTGAACTGATTGAATGGAGATTGATGAAGACTGAAGAGAATAAGCTGCTTTTATAGGCCAAGAAACGTGTTATGTGTGTCTTGTACATGAAAAGGATTTTTTTGTTCAAGAACAATTTTAGACCGTTGATGTTTGATCTGGTCCCACAAAAGATGTAACTTGAAAGAATAATGAAATGTGACACTTGAAGTATTTCTTTTCCAATTTAGCCCTCTCATAAACATGAGAAAAACATTTTTGCCCACCATCATTAGGCCTGAATGTTTGCCATTGGCCGTAAAATAGTTATTTTATATGTATTAACGAAATAAGTTGCATGCATAACATACAAATAAGCAAATACTTTATATTTTTCAAAATTAGCAAAAAATGATTTATTTCACTTTATTTCATCATTTTATCTTGTAAACATATGTGAGATAAATTAAAGGGACCTGATCGGTCACGCCGGCACTGTAGCACGCTGGATCACGCAAGATCACGATAACAGTAATATATACAGTTATTATTACGGTGTAATAACAGTATATATAATTTATTTTCTAATAACAATATATACTTAAAAAGTAAAAACAGTATATAAAAATCAAAATAGTATGTTTAAACAATATATATAAATTCCAAAAATAAAAAATATATAAAGAATAAAAATAACATATAAAATGGTAAAACAATATATAAAATGATAAAACAATATATAAAAGTACAAAAATAATATATATATCGTCTCGTCATGTTCAGACGTATTACAGTGCCGCCGTGATATGACATCATTATCTCAAAAACATTTGGTTTATTTCATTTCATTATTTCGTCTTCTGGATGAAATACCTACCCCAAAAATTCATTAGATTATGTGTTTTTTTTCATTCTTGTTTGGTTAAATGAAAAATTTATTCCACTTATTTTGATATCCCACTCTATTCCAACGGACGTTACATATTTTGATCCAGAAACTATTTTGCAAATATCAGGGGACCAAATTGGAATTTGGAAGTTGTCCATTTTTGGGTGAGTGCTTGACACGTATGCGCTAGATAGAGACCGTGATAAATATATTATTGAAAAAAATTCAGGGGAAAATATGTAAAATCTCCGCGTGGAAAGTAGATGCTTGGAAGCTGCCTCTATTTGAGTTTCTGTTGCCCAAAAATGGCCTAAACGTGATTTATTATCATATTTTTGTAAGCTTCCGATGAGGATGGTTTCTGGCCTGAATTAATTACTAGTGGTGGCGGATTTTAATAGAAATTAGAGGGAACTTCTCTGCAAAATTTTGAAGTTATAGTATAAATATGTGGTTAAATTAGTATAATTTGTATAGAAATTAAAAGTTATGTATATATCGTTTCTCCTAGATTTTTTATGTAATTTTCATACTGTCTTCCTGAATTTTAGGTTAAGATCCGTCACTGATCACGAGGCTGAAAAAATATTAAAAAATACAGAGTTATATCGTTTTGTTGTTACTAATACAAAAATTACACAACAAATCTGACTGAAAATATGACAAATCTAATAAACTGAAAAACTATACTGAATTCACCTAAAATTGACCGATTCCATTCAATTGCTAAACAAATCCAGCCGAATGAACAGTCATGTTCTTTTTGCACACAATTATTTCCTGTTATATATGTATAGTTTTTTACGATTTTAAAAACGAAGCGTGGCCTTTGGAATTCTTCCATGACCACACAAAATGCAAAAAATATAAATTAACGTTTTTTAAAATTATAAAATAATGAATGTTGTTGGAACAAAAGCTTCTTGAATAAGTCAAATATCTTATGGCCTTAATAAAGTATTAATTAGTGGAATGTCATGACTGAGATCACTAACTTTTTTTTAAAATATTATTGACATGAATTTCCAATTTAGATAATATAAATTTTTATTATCAAATTCCACTGCACGATATTTTTACTATAAAGAAATGTTTCGAAAAATCAAAACTCTATTTAAGAACAATTTTGATTTGAACCGGTATGGTGTATCTACCTAATAAAGAACAAAAAAAATCCTATAGTTTGATTCTGCCTTTGTTTGGTCAGAAGACTCAGAACACGTTAAAGCAGAATATTCAGGTAATTTGTTTTTCATCAATTTTATTTCCACTATTTTATTTTTAAAAACAAATACTTTTTTGTATTTTATTTTAAATTAAGTATTTTCGTTTTTAAAATAGATATCAAATTTGTAAACTTATTAATTGTTATTTCATCAAATGTACATTTCATAGATGCCAAATCAATCTCAAAATTTATTAAAAATAAATGTAATTGACCATATTTAGTGCTAACATATCATTTTTATTGTCAATATATTGTTCTCAGTTTAACTTTAATGTTTTCAGTACAAATACACAGCTCTCGCTGTCAATATATACAATATTGTTTTGAGTAATGCTTTCAGTGTCATTATATCATTTCAGTTTAAATATACCAAAAGTTAAAGTATATATGTTATAAGTGTTCACGTCCCACTTTAGTGTCAATATAATTTTTCTAGTGTCAAATGTTTTTAGAAAATATAGAGTTTTCAATGTTAATATGTCGTGTTCATTGTCAATATATAATTTTTAGTGTTAATGTACAATTTATAATGTAAATGTGGATTTTCCAATATCATTTTATGAAGCTTCAATACTAATATATACCGTATTCTGTGCCTGTGTATACTTTCAATGAGAATATTTCTTCTTAGTGCAAATATAAAGTTCTTAATGTTAATATATCATGTTTAGACATACATTTTATGATAGTATACCATCAATCACATATCGCATATGTATTTACATTATTCTCGTCAAACAGTAACACACTACAAATTATATTCTTCTAACCAAAAAAAGAAGAAAAACGATTACTGAAAATTCATGTGAGCATCTCTCAAGCTATCTCTGTTTCTTAAAACTGAAGTCTGAAGCCTTAAAAACCCCATCTCTGTCCATTCTCTTGTCACCGTCAGAATCAAACGATAGGGCATCCTGGATGATCTCCACGTCATCCTCCTCCTCAGGAATTGTATCAAGGATTCTCAACACTCTCTGCCTTTCAATCGCCACCATCTCAGGGGGCGCCACCTCAAGTCCAAATTTACATCCATGCCCTTTCGCCATTATAAGCTCTCTTTGTTAGATCTAAACACTTCTTATCTGGAAGAAGGGTGGTTAGAGAAGTTATAACTTTAAAGGAATATCTATAGACGATCTAAACAATTCTGTGAAGGCTTGAAGCAAAGATTGAGCTTTGATGGGAGATTATATTTTGAAGGGGTATTTATAGAAGAAAATAGACAGTTTTGCATGTCAGACCTCTACATATTTTCGGATTGCCAATGAGCCTTCATTTATCAGTGAGCCTTTCATTTATCAATGAGCCTTCATTTCTGGCATAAAAAGAGAAAAAATGCACTCTCACATTGGCATCTTTAATATGTTGCCACATATATAAACAACACTAGTTTAGTTTTACTCGTAAAAGAGTGGCGGAACCTGTCTGTATTTATTGGAGGATCAAAAAAATTTCTTCATGCTGATTAAAATTATATAAAATATTTGGGGGGTCAAACACATATAAATACATGTATTTCGATATTTTTTAACTTATTATGTCAAAATTTTGAGAGAGGGTTTTGATCTCCCATAGTCCCTATAAAGTTTTGTTATTGTCCACAACTATGTCTTTTGTCCATTCACTATATATTTCATGTGTTAATTATACAATATCTATATATTCTTTTTTCTTTTGAAGTTCTCAAATGAGAAATATTTATAAGAAAAAAAAAAGAAAATTACTCAATTGATATCTATGTCTGGCTTTGAAAGAAATATTTTGGACGTTATTGGTGATTCAAATCTTGTACGTGGTGATGTTTGCTGATAAAAATAACATCATATGTTTGTTATAATTTTTTATCTATTCATAATATTTTTATATTCATATAATCTTATTATACTTTTATTACGATTGTCATTGACAACTCAATTTTTGAGCAGTTCCAGATTACACTATATGTTATAATCTCGGTACGATGCTAAATCGCGAACAAATTTCTAAGGGGCTGTTTGGTTTGAGTATTGAATGATATCTTGAATATATAGGTTTCAAGAAATGTAATTCCAAGACATGTATTATTGTCGTGTTTGGTTTGTTGTATTTATTCAAATAATTATAAAATATCTTGATTTATTGTCATTCCGAATTTGTAAAATTTATTTAGATCAACTCATTAATAAGGGGAAAAAATTTCTTTATAAAAAAATTATATTCTTAATTACACATTCTTATCATGAGAATGAGAAAAATCATCAATACTAATGAAAATTTGACTCTCACTAAATATTACTTAGGATATCTTACATGCCAATAAATTATTATCTACTGGCTAAATCAAGCATAGGAATGAAATTCATATTGACAAAATAAAGTTCGAATCAAAGAGTCTCTAAAAACTATATGAAATCTTTCTGGTATTAGCAGAACCCCTTAAAAAATAAATACTGTTTTTCTCACTTCTTTCTGTCAAAAAAAAAAAAAATGCACGAGAGGGTTATTTTTTCTGGCTTGATTTTTTTGAACTAAAATAAAATGAGGACAAAACGAATTTATTTTGATAGGTAACAAAGTTCCACGTGGCACGGTATGGGAAATTTTTTCTTGCTCGTGGGGTTATTAGAAAACATTCAAATCTCCTGTGGCCACAGATTTTTTTTGTCACTTTTTGTGACTACTTGGCAAATAATAGAGTTGTCTGTCTTTTTCTCATTATTTAATGAAGAAGATATTTTTCAGCAACAACAACGTTTTGTCATATATTTCTTAAATACATTTTTATAATAGCCGTTGCTTCATTTTTGTATTTTATATTTAATATAATAATTACAATAACATAATATAATAATTATAATGACATTTTCAATAAAAGAAAATTAGCAGAGTGACATAATTTAGACAAGCCAAAGTTAAATAACATGTGAAATAATTGAATATTTGTTAACTTATTTGGTTAAATCTTAAAGTTAAGTGATATGATGTGAAATATACACAAGATACGAAATATAACTTATTTCAACATAATTTATGTAAACCACTTTTGTAAGGAAAAATGATGAATCAATCGGTATATCTTAAATTTGTATATTCTATGCTTATATATCAAATTAGGGAGGATCCAGACTATTTTTTGAAGTGTTCCAAACTCATTGTTTTCCTCTTTAATTTCTTTTTTATTGAATTGGGGAAGGTTCATAAACCCCTCACCCAATTATAGTATTAGAAAAATGAAGTTCAAGATTACAAAAAAAAGAAATGGTCACTGTTTTCCCCTTTAATTAATTTGGGTCACATCTTGACTGGTTTGTATGTTAAACATGGCAAAATATCGAAGCTTCTTGATTATAGAATAATTTTGTATTCATTATATTGTTGAATTTTCTTCATTTAAGTTAACCTAATAGGTCTCTAGGACAGCAAAATAAATTTGAAACGATGAAATTAGCAAGGCGTCGTGCAGACCTAACATTATGCGAACTGATTTCCCTCAAGTAATGCTAATTAATTTGACTGCCTAAAATTGTGTCTTGGTGTAATAGTTATGATATTATGAGAGTATTCAGGAGAAAAAAGTCTAATTTTTCCCAACCATTGAAAGAGCACATTTTTTTGTCTCTGAACTTTTCATTTAGTTTCAATTTTCGTTATTTCACTATTCAATATGTGCATTTTGTCATTCCATCCATTTAATGCTTACATGTCAGTTAAATTTGACACAAAACAATGACGTGCCATATATTACAATTACGTGTCATATATTCTTGACACATAAGTAATGATGTGTTACTTATTTTTTAAAAACATGCACGGAAAATGTTCGTTTTCTAATAAAATAGTGTTTTAATATAACTTCTTTAGTATTTTTTTAAAAAATGATTCAAGTAATTTTTTATCATATCAAATTCTAAACTAAAAAAAATTATCGCTTCCAACTAGGGGAAATATTAATAGTTGGGCGGATATGAAACTTGAGTGAAAGAACACGGAAAAAAGAGGGAAAGAAAAATTGGGAACTAGGTAATTTTTTTGAGATAAAATATTTTTTTTTTTCAAATATTTATCGCGTTGAAATATATGTCATATCATTGCTTATGTGACAAGTTTAACGGACACTTAACCATTTAACGAATGAAAGAACCAAAAATATACTTATTGAATAGTTAAGGGACTAAATTTGACACCAATAGAAAATCCAGGAACTAGAAATAAGCTACTTCATATGTTCGATTTCTGTCGGTGCTAAGTTAGATAGAGATTTTTGTCGATTTTGGAGAATTTAGATATTCAGTATTAGTGTGTGAAATGTGCATTCACATGTAATCACAATTACGACTAAAAAACAGAAAACAAAAATATATTACCATGCTTCTATGATATTATAAAACAATAAGTAATAAACAGTATATACATAAAACAGTGAAAAATAGTACATAAAAAATAAAAAATATATTGAAAAAAGGAAAAGATAGTATACCGTCATGTTTTGATCGTACTCAACCTCGTCGCGTTTTTAGATTTCCCTTGTGAGTATTACAATGTTTCTAAGATATTATATGATACACATAAATACATTTTATAATCCAAATAAAATGTTCAGTCGCATTAGAGCAATAAAACACAGTTTGTGAACTTATTGCACAAGTAACATGAAAACTAAATTGAAATTATGTGGGATGATTTAAGGTTGGAAGTTAGAGGATAATATGTTCTTCATCAATTTGACTACATCATTCATGTTTTATGCATGTAGTTGACATTTAAATCATTGTTAACTTCTTGTTACACATGATTCTTGATCAATTAATAATTCACTATTAAAAATAGAGTGGGATTAGCTCCAGGGACGGAGCTTAATAGGGACTGTGGAGGACATGCCCCCCAAGATTTTGATGGAGTAGTATATATCAGTAGTATTTTAGTGAATACATGTATTTTTATTTTATGCATTTGGCCCCCCAAAATTTTTGTATAGTGTTAATCAGTAGAAAAAATATTTTTGGGCCCCTAGTAAATCTAGCCAAGCTCCGTGCCTGATTAGCACCTACTAATTGTAAGTTCGTATTTGAGAAAAATAAGATGATAATCCTCAATAGCTTGATGTGCTGACAACTCAGTACTAAATCAAACCAGCCCAAATGAATTAGTACTGGCCATTTATAATTAGTACTGACCATTTTTGGGCTGGTTTCATTTCGTACTGGGCTGTACTAATTATAAATGGCTAATACTAATTTAAAATTTATTATTATTAAAAAGAAAGAAAATATTACTATACATTTTAAAAGTCTAATAACATAAATCATATTTTTAAAAAAATTTATTTGAAAAATTTGTTTTCCAAAAATATTTTTGAACTTTAAAAAACAAATCTTGAGAATATTATTACAAAAAAAATGTTATTTAGAAAAATACTATTTTCTTGGAAATACTACAAAAAAATATTCATAAATATAATTTCTTAAAAAAATTGTTGTGTAAATAATGTTTCAATTTTTTTAAATATTTAAGTTTTATATTTTTCCTGAGATTGTGAAAAAGAAATTATGTTTTCTTTTACATTTTGTGCTATTTAGTCTCAAATTAAAAGTTTTTACTTCGTATTTGATTTATTTTTGACATTCATCCAATCTGCTCGTGCTTCGCTGCGAATATTTCAATTTATAATGTATAAATTATAATTATGAAAATTCAAAATAAAAGTTTGAAATGAATTCGTAATACATAAATATTATATAATAAATTATTAAGTAAGTTAGATATATTTAAAATTATTTTTAATTACATCATAAAATAATATATCCATTTATTATTCTTAAAAATAAATTCTATATCACATCTAATTTTGTAAATACGGATAACTCTATACAAATAAATTTACGTATGGAAAATAAAATAATATATATGATAATAAACAAGAAATAATAACCCACTAAATAATTTAAATAATTAATTTATAACTTTAATTTATGTTTGCATTAAGATTTCTAACATTAAAAGACCATCTCGTTTTTATTCTCTTTGATTTTCTTATGTCATTATCTCTTGACATATTTTATTACTAAAAAAAATCAAGGATTAAACATGCTTAGATGAAGAAGATAAGAAAAAAATGAAAATTAATTTATCTCAAAAAGATGGGAAAAATAAGGTAGGAATTAAAAAGAGTATCATTTTTTTATATGTTCTCTTATAAAGTTTATATTCACGTATTTTAATATGGAAAAAATTAAATTGGAATTGTAACAATATGGAATTCAATATAAAGGGAACATTTCTGAAAATTCATAATTTACGATTTTAACATGAGAAATAAAATATTTCATTAAGAATTATTATTTTTTAAAGAAAAAAAAAATATTTATGTGTTAACGAATGAACTCTTTATATTCAATTTGTATTAATACTAGAACACAACTTTCTACCATTATTCATTAAAACCATCTGATTAAGATCTGACGGCTAAAAATAAAATTTAACGGTTCTCACTAAATCGAGGATGAAACACAAAACACCAATTCAACCAATTATATGATTACGTTGTAATAACTACACGCATGTAGCCACAAAATATCAATAAATTTGAAAAAAATAAAAGATTGAGATTTCACAAAATTTTTGATTGAATGGTAGAAATAAAAGTGATGATGTGGCTCAATGAGAGGGCTCAAAAGTAGGTGAAATATAAGGAGTTGGGGTTAATTTTAAGAATATTTTAACAAAACAAATAAAATTTAATTGCATGTTAATTGTAATAAAATTTCAATTTTAGTTTCATTACCGTCAAAAGTCTTCATAAAGTTTGCAATTTTAGTATCACTAAGATTGTTTTGTCTACAAACTAATATATGCAATTCGCTCATTTTTCTTTTTTAAAATATATATATATATTGACTATCAATTCTAATGCACCTATTTAAATATTAATATACTAAAGGTTGTTGACAAATGTCAAAGTTTTGTGTGAAACTTTGAGCATATTAAATTGGGAAATCTGAAATCGCAACGGGCTTGAGCATGTCCAAAACACAATGAAATTTTTTATATACTATTTTTTCCTTTTTCAACATACTATTTTTTATAAATTGTTTTCACTCTTTTATGTATATATATTAATATTATTAACACATAAAAGCTACGATAATCCAATTTTAGTCCAAAACACGATGGCTTTCTATTACCAAATTTAGTCATATGTCATAAAATATAAAACATACGATATAATTAAATTTATTATTATTAAAAATAAAATAATAATTTATTACTATATATTTTAAAAATCTAATAACATAAATCATATTTTTTGAAAATACTTATTTTAAAAATGTGTCTAAAAAATATTTTTGAAAATAACTGTTAAAAAAAGTCTTAAGAATATTATAAAATGCTATTTAGAAAAATACCATTTACTTGGAAATACTACTAAAAAATATTCATAAATATAATTTCTTAAGAAAAAAATTGTTGTTCAAATTATATTTCAATTTTATTTCAATTTTTTTTAAGTTCTATTTTTTCTGGAAATTGTGATAATATTTTTATGTTTTCTTTTACATTTTGTGTTATTTGGTATCATCTTAAAAGTTTTTACTTTCTACTTGAGTTATTTTTTGCATTCATCCAATTAACTTTAGTATGATATAGTAATATTATAATTATTATTTTAAGAATTATTTGACAATGCAAATTTTAATATCATTACTGACAAAAATATTACTGATACATTTTAATTGCATGATAATTACAATAAAATTTCAATTTTAGTATCATTACTGACTTCATAATGTCCTCGATTTTAATATCATGAAAATTATTTTGTCTACGAACTAATATATGTAATTCAGCCCATTTCATTGTTTATATAAGCTGTAACATTTTTTTATTTTGAAATATATACCGACATATCAAATCTACTGCATCTATTTAAATATTAATATATTAAACTTTAAGATTATATGATTGAATCTATTATTTTTAGAAAATATTATTTTTGCCAAAAATGTTTTTGCATAATGATCATCTAATTACTAAAAATTTGAACAATTTTAATTTACTTTCTAGCAAATTAAATTATGCTTACACCGAAGCGGAGCCAGAGTACTCGCTAGTTATTCAAACTTTTTCAAAAATTTTACCGCCTTAAAACTAAAATAATCCAATTCTTATAGACTTATTCCTAAACCTAACTCTCTCGTATCCATCCAGATTCACCTGGAAATTCAGCTCTCCTCCGTAATTTCTTGAACTCTCAGCCACCACGGTCGGATTCACCTCTCAGCCACCACTAAATCGAAGAGTACTTTGGGGGCAATCTTGACCATGCATTATGTCTTTGTACTCTCCTCTCCTCTTATATAACATAGCTGATTACCGAGAATCTAAGCACGTGCAGAACATCCCCTGAGGTCCTCAAGAGTATTTGATTGCACGCCATGTTCTTGCTACTTCAAACTTAACTAGCGGTGCCCCCACAGTTGTGAAAGGTAATAATGGTCTATGCCAAACTGGTTTTTCGTGTGAGAAACGGATTATGTATTAGACATTATATTTTTGTATTAGATGATTTATCTCATAAAACTTTTCATATAATAATTATGCGTAAAGGTTGTTAGATTAATAATTAACCATGAATATGTATGTCCGTTATACGTCATCAGAATATGTGATTCTGATAGTAAAACCATAAAGCAAAGTGAATACAATTCTAAATTATCTCTAGTCATATATGAGATATTTGTAAGACAAACATATTTGAAAAACTCAAATCATATATATAGATACTAGTATGTTAGTTGGATGATTATCACATTTTACTGATCATGGATATTGGATATCAATTCATTAACATAAATATATGTTGGAGAACATATATTGGATCGATCCACTATGAGAATATA
Source organism: Juncus effusus (assembly GCA_027726005.1). Lineage (NCBI taxonomy): Eukaryota > Viridiplantae > Streptophyta > Magnoliopsida > Poales > Juncaceae > Juncus > Juncus effusus. Next base: position 2,471,538 of record CM050906.1, on the reverse strand, counting down.
CATGGTATATGTCATTAGTGTTTTCTCATCATCTAATATATGAGTAATCATTTGACTTGAGGTCATCATAGATTCATATATGTATATCCACATACTTTGACATAGTCAAACGTTGTCTTTAACCGGATAATTATAAAAGCTATGATCGGGTATTTAGTAAACTATGAGTTGGAATGTGAATGATCAAGATAAAATTTGTTACTCTCGGATATGAGAGAGATATCTCTGGGCCCCCTTGATAAATTGATACTGAAGGAAAAAACACGGCCGTGTACGAAAGAATTAACATGTGTTGTTAATATTTTTTTAATTTATTCAGTCCAATTATAAATCAGGGAAGAGAATTGATCATATTAAGGATGACATAAAATCATGCCTTAGAATCAATATAAATATCATTTAACAAAGAGACTAAATACATAATTGATGCTAAGGTTATGATCATGTATCATTCATTTAATTTGGGTAATCGTAACGTCATACTAGAGGCTAGTTATGATTTTTAAACTTGAAGTTTATTGCCAACATTAAATAAACCTACAGGGTCACACACAAATATAACGAACACAATTGGATACAGAAAATCAAAAGAAATGTGAAGAGGTGTAAGTATGAGATACTATAAATAGATGAAAGGTTCGTCTGATTAGGTCAGAACATTCAGAAAACCCTAGCCGCCTTTTGAGAAAGAGAGAAAGAGAAACCGGATCTAGTAATTTTTGTTTCTCTGCCAACGAGAATAGCTCGCGTGTGAATACTTGTAGACGGTGGTGCCGGAGTCGTAGCGCCTTTCGTGATCAGATCCGTGAAGAGACACATGGAGATCGTTTGGAGACGAATCGCGAAGCCCTACTAACCGGATTGGCCCAATCTGAGGTATAAATAAGATTTATTTTCTTATTTGATTGATATTACACGAATTCTCGATTAGGAAAAGGATAAAATTTTATTCCACTGTGCTTACTTCGATTGCGCATTTCCTTTCAAGTTGTTCACAGGGCAGCTTAGAAGAGCGAAGATGCAAGTTATAGCGTGAGTTAGATGTTTATTTCTTTCCTGTAGTTTGTTCGTTTGATTTTGGAGTTTAGGTTTGTGCATTTGATCTTTGATCAATCATCTTGTGGTGGTTTTTATGCACACCACTTCTCAATTTAATGCCCACGTTAATGTTGAATCAGTTTTCAAGTTGTATTTATACAATTTTGCTTGTTTGGAGAAATTGTCTTTACTACAAAAAGGTCTTTAAGGGACGCGTTCGGCAATACACGGAATAGAAGAATAGTAAAATTGAGAATAGACGACTAATTCATTTTATTCCATGTACGTTCGGCAAATTAGTTATATGAAAAATTTGATTTAAATATATAGAAAAGAGCTTATGACCATAATACTCTTGTTCCATAATTTGAATTTATACGAATCACATTAAATGAAAAATTTACTCAAATTGTAAGAAAATAAAAATGAAATAAATTAATTAAAAAAAGTAGCATCAGAATAAAATACATTTAATAAAAGTACAATAGTAGATGATAAATTGAAGTACAACTCAAATAAGTATTTATTTAAATAATTCTTAAACACTCTTCAATCATTATTATGTCACGTAGGACATAGTTGGAATAAATAAGGGCATTTTTGTCTTAAATTTGGGCTTAATCCATGGAATAGGCAATTCCATCTCAACTATGGAATAAAAAATTCCACTATTCTATAGCTTTAACCCAACTTATTCTTATACTGTTCGGCCGGAATAACTCATAATAGAGTAGTTATTTTACTATTCTTTCCTATTCTAATGTTGCCGAACATGCACTTAAGTAGAGCTGGCAAACATGACCCGAACCCGAAAGACCCGCCCGACCCGTCCGAAACCCAACCCGGTTTGATCCGAAAATTTGAAAAAGTTAAATGACTCGAACCCGCCCGACCCGGACCCGAAGAACCCAAACCTGAAATGACTGTTGTTTGATAATCACTCTAACCCGACCCGACATAAAGCCCGACTTGTCCGAACCCGAGAGAATCCGAGACCTGATAAGCCAAGATCTGAACTAACCCGAACCTATATTGACTCTAGGTTTAAACCAACCCGAAACCTGAACATATCTCAAATAATAATTTAATCTAACGAAGACTTTGAAATCAATGTAAATATTCTTTTCTTAGTACTTCTTGCCCATTTTTTATATTTTAATTATTTATTTTTAAAAAAAAGTCAAATGAATTAAGTGATCATTTTCAATATGTTTCGACATGTTTTTATAACATAGTATTCTTAATGTATCATAATACTTCTTATTGAATATGAAATATATTATTTTATACCAATTCAATTTATCTACATTTCAAATTGATATATCATAACTCATAAGAATATGGATTTGGGTACATCGAGTCTAGGTCGGGCGGGTTCGGGCTTCGAGCGGGTTGGGCCGGTCTTTCGGGTTCGAGTCATGGTTCAGGTCATGTTGGCAGCTTTAGGTTTATGTAGAGGTGGCAAACGGCGGGTCGGGTCAAAATCAGGTTCGGTTATTCGGGCTAAACACGTAGAGGTGGTAAACATGTTGCATTCGGTTTCATATTGACACAAAATCAGGTCAGTGTTCGGCTCGGGTCTCGGGTTTTAGTAGGTTTAAGTCGGGTCGGGTTAGGTCAGTTTTATGTTCGGATCATTTTGGTTCGGGTTCTTCGGGTCCGGGTCTGACGGCTTTGGGTAGTTTGATATTTCTAAAATATCCGGATCGGGTCTGGTCGGGTCGGGTAGGGTATCGGGTGGATCGGGCGACTTTCAGGTTATTTTTTCAGATCATCAGATCCATCAGGTCGGGTTATTTCGTGTTCGGTTCAAGTATTTCGGGTATCATATTGATAGTTTGATACATATGAGGTCAATTTTGAGTTAGAGTTATTTGGGTCTCGGAAAGAATCAGGTTGGAATCGGGTCGGGTCGGGTTAAGGTCAATTTTAAGTTCAGATCATTTCGGTTCGGGTCCCGATTAGGAGGGCTTGAGACAATTCATAAAATAATCCGAACCCAATTTGCCCGAAACATGAAGAGACTTGAATTCCACATGACCCGAATATCAAATCAACCCGAACCCGAAATAACTCAAACCCATATAACCCGGCTAGAACAAGATCCGAATACAACTCGACCCGACCCAAAATTCACCCCACAAATTCTTGACCTGAAAAAGATCCGACCGAAACAAGATCACAAACCGACCCGACCCGATCCATGTTGACCAAATCCGAATATGACCCGGACATAAAAAGGACCCGAACCCAAATGACCCGACCCAAATATGACCCGATTCGCCCATTTGCCACCTCTACACTTAAGTGTATAGAGAGTAACAAGAAGGGAGAAAAAACTTGCGATTCTAATCTAGGATAGAGGCAGCCCTAGCGGCGTCTCCACCCCGCCCCTCCCCTCCTCTCAGCCTCCCCCCCCCCCACACACACACAACAACCTCTCCCTTCCTCTCTTTCCCCATTACCATACCCCTTGTCCCCCTCTTTTTACTTCTTCCTTTTCCAAAATGAGTTTCAGATCCGAAATAAAGCTGCGTACAAATGAATAATCGAGTGTTTTGCTAATTCCGTGCATACCTCAGTTCTGTATGACCGAGTGTTTTGCAATTTCGTCGTTCAGATCTGAAGGTTCAGAGACTGCCTTTCGGTTTCGTCGTTCTTTTCGACAAGATACAAGCCGTGCTTGTCAGATTATGCACAGATCCGACTAGACACAAGTTGTGCTTTTTGGATTTCGGCGTGCAGAGTCCAGTTTGGCGGTGAAGAGCGCCATCAAGCACGGATAACCGGCTACATCAAAGATGCTGAACGGTAGTGCGTGGTGAAGAGCGCCAAAAAGGACGGATCGCCGGCTCCAACAAAGACGCTGAACGTCAGCGCATGTAATAGTAGATCTGGTGGATCTAGACTGGAGGAATCCAAAGTCGTGCACGAAAACATGAGGTGGTCCAAAGCGTTGACTTAGGACAAACTGAAGAGGAGTTGTCTCCAAGTCCGCGATAGAAATGGAGTCCGCGGCAGAAATGGCCCGCTAAACCCTAACCCTAAACCCTAGCTCTACGGCGGCAGAGATTTGTTAAACCCTAACTATGTGGCGGTAGTGGTCCGCCATGCCTTAGTCATGTAACGTGAGTGGTCCGCAATTTGTCAAAATAGTTTTGTAGCCGTAGTGATCCGCAATTCAGGGTTTGGGTATTAAGAATTAGTTATGTAGCAGTAGTGGTCCGCATATAGAGTTTAGATTTTAATTTGTTCTTTGGCGCTTGTGTGTGCTTGAATGCAATCCATTATGACTCTTTGTAACTCTTTTTATTTTATTTTAAATGAAATTATTGGTTGCCCTTTTCGCCTTCCAATCTTCAAAACAAAAAAACAATTTTGCTTGTTTATACTTTTTTTAAATTGTTCTAATTTTTCTTTCAGATATTTGTTGAATTTTTGAGTTATTTTTCGATAGTTTTGTTATTTTTAATTTTAATTTTAGTTTCAAATTTTCGTATTATACTTTTGATATGTCTTGTTCATTTTCGTAACTTCAACGAAAACCGAAAGAAAAATTAACAAGACGAAATTATAAGAAATTTCTCCCTACTATACAAAACCAATTTGAATTAAAAGAAAATATCTTATTTCATCATAAAAATATAAGAATATTATTTTTTTTCACACAATTATTGCAATATATAAAATCAATTAGCTAATCTCTTGATACATATATCATATACGATTTCAAAACAAACATTATATCTTCCCTAAGCAAGAAAAAATGGTAAATGATCAAACATCAACTGAATGATCCACACTTCAGTTGTTTCTATCTCTACTTTCGAAATTTGTTCTCCTAACATTTTCTCTCTCACCATGATTATTTGGTTCTATTTTATTGTGAAGGAGACTCATGATTTAGTTTTGAACGGAGTGTATGTCTTTAAAGATTCAACGACTCCTTGTACAGAAGCACAAGCTGCCCCAAGAGAAATAATAAAACAAAACACACTCAAACTCCTCAATCCGATCCCCTTTGGGCTCATGACAGGGACCCGTTTAAACTTAATATACATCTCTATTGGAAAATAAACTGTTAAGGGCCAGAATGCAATGGCGCCTAAGAAGCCAAGTATCGAGTTGAAGAAAGGCATTAAAATAGCCAAAATGGTCGTGATCGAGACAAAAATGGTTCGCCAAACAACATGGAATAGGTTGATTTTTAATTCAAATTCATTTCCGAATTTGAGGGTTTTTGACGTGCTGATGAAATTTTGGTTGGGGAAGAGTTTAGATACTTGTGTTTCAACTACCGCGTACAATGGTTGACAGAATACCTGTTAGAAATTACATATTGGTTTAGAGGCATAGTTTGATTCGATGATATACCATTAAGTTTGCAAATGTCAATTATGTCCTTTGAAAACTCAAAACTCATAGAACTTATCAAAAAATAAATAACAAAATTATCCTTTTCAAACTCCTCCGATGAACTTGATATTTTGTTAGTTTTAGTTGAATCTCTTCGAAGACATCCGGTAGTTTTAGTTGAATAATTTGATATATTTTGAGTTTTTAGAAGGTTATCTTCCATATTTTATTTTCATGGGTCAACATGATAATTCAATTTTGATACCTTTTTGAATTTAGTATGTTAAGATTTGGATGGTTGATTTGATTACATATTTAAGTTTTCAAAGCACAAATATGATATTCTGATATTTGTAACAGTACAAATGAAATTACTTCGTAAGATTATGTATACCTGATAAGCACCAACCAGATGGACTACAATGCACACATTGGCAAATCCAACAAGCCAATAGGGTTCGTAAAATCCCATAAGAATATTACCGGGCGCACGGTTTCCAAAGGCAGCGTAACCTAATAATCCACTAAGCAGATAAAAAGTGGTGGTTGTCGTTACGCCGAAAAGTGATGCCTTTTTCATCACTTTGTTTTCTGCCGGTGAAGATTTTAGTGTATTCTGCAAGTGGGAAGAATCGTAAATTGTAGTATTCAAAACAATTTTTTTTTTGCCTTTTCAAATCTCGGTAAATTGTGTAGATGGGCAAACAAAAAAGATCCACTACTAGTTCAATCAAGGTAGAATCTGAAATACGCCCTCAGGTTGGTGAACCAATTTTTCATACGATTATTTTCTTATGTATGTTCTATCAGATAATTATTCTCTATATTTTCATCATTATGTATGTTTTTTAGTTCTTATATATTAAGAAGCTATGTTTTAAATATGATTTAGTAACAATAACTATATATGTCAATACATACTTTACCTATTAATTGTAATAAAATTGTAAAACAGTAATGATTAAATTACCTGAATTTCTATTAAGACCATGGAAAAAGAGTAGGCAAATGCAATATTTCCAAGTGATTGAAGTGCCATCCAAATCTTTTGAGCTGAATTCACATCCACTCCTAGTTCGGTACCGGTAAGTGTTGTCTTACCAGTATTACCTTTAAAGATAAAAATAATTAATTTATGAGATCACATATATACCCCTAAAATTACTATCAATTTCATATTTAATTTCATACTTCTCCGTTGATCATGTCTCATTTATTGCAATAAACATAATATCTAAGGCTTAGTCAGAAACATAAATTTACCTGAAACTAAACGAGCTATAGAGAGGCTGATTGAAATACCAGAATACGCAAATGACATAATAGAAGCCAAAATAGAGATAAACCATAATTTATGAAAGTTTAGTAATTGGGATACAAAAATTTGCAAAATTCCAAATGCAACCATATAGGAACTGTCTGAAACCATACAATTGGCTTCATGACCCTTTTTGTGAAAGCAATGTGATTTATATATCGCCCTGAAAAGCATTTTTATAAATTAAAAAATCAGAAGATATAATAGCATGAGAAAATATTGAGGGAATATATATAAATGATATTTTTGAGTTTTGTTGGGGAAAATGCAGGAAAATTTTCCAATTAAAGGAAATAAAGAAAACTAATAATACTTAATTGGTCTAAGAGATCTTACGCAGCACTAATAGATGCAGTTATCGTGTATCCAATTGTAGTTCCAAATAAATTGAGGTATTGACAGAGTATACATAGCCAAACTTGTCGTTTGCCTGAATTTAAAATTTGAATTAGAAAACTAGAAAATATTATTACTCAAAAAAAAAACTAATTAAATATACTACACATTCAAATAAATATTTTTTCAAAAAGAATATTATAGCATTAAATCATTTCATCAAATAACATGTTCAAATATTAAAATACCTAAGTATGATTTGACCGCGTCCCTGTAAGTGTAGTTACGTTTTCCAGTGACGGGATCGCCGGTGCGATAGCAATTGGCGAGAAGGCATGAAGTGTAAAGTGTGATTAGTGAAAAACAAATAAGAGTTAGTGGACCGGCTACCCACCCAAGTTGGGACATCGCCCATGCTAATGATAGTACGCCGGAACCTATAACTGCAGTTATTATATGCGCTGTTGCAGTCCATATGGTACCTGTATGTAGAAAAATTGATAGTCTTGTTTACTACATAGCTAGTGAAACCAGCACAAGAGAAAAGAGAATAAGTTGGTAACTTAATACACTATTATTTAAATAAAAACTCTTTTTTAAAAATAAAAATATAGAATAAACTTGTATTTCAAAATAGTTCAATTTTCCTGAAAATAAACATAAATTCTTGCTATCATAATTCATTTTGTTGATTGGTAAGAAGTAGAGAAGAGTACCGGTTCGTTTGGCTCTGCCGTCATCGTCATGTAAATCCACGTCAATTTGTCTTAATTCAGAACGTCCAGCTTCAAGATCATCACCATTAGTGGCGAGCTCCACCTCCCTCACTGTCTCCTCTCTTGTTGCCATTTCTTTCTTTACCTCAAAAATCGCCAAAAATTCGAAAATATTATAATTCTTAATGTTATTTTCTTTCTTCTCAAGAATGAAAAGCTTTTCTTCAATGACTTTTGTCTTATCTTTTCAATCTCTTAAATAGGAAAATTTTTATTGTTACTTTGTCATTTCTTTTCTCTCTCTTAATCAGAAGGAAGTCTATTTTAAGGATAAAACGGTTGGAGCAGGATTCTATATGGCAATTTAATTGGTACACATATTAGTAAGATCGATTTTTCTAATTCAAATCAGAACTCTAGTTTAGAAATGAAAGCCTCATGGAGGGCTGCAGAGGATCGTTGTAGAAAACTTTTTAGCAATGAGTCGTTATTGTCATACGAAGCAATGTTAATTGTACGCAGAAAATACGTGTTGACAATGCTTGACAGATTACAAACACGTTTTGACTCGAAATTTTTACTTCAAATAAAAAATTAGGCAAATTGGAAATCACGCCGGGTAATGTAGCAACCCTGTAGTGACGGATTGAAATTATATACTGTTTTCTCGTGTTTCTATATACGTTATATACCGTTTTTATTTTTTTAAATATATACTGTTTACCGAATAAATTTTTATATACTGTTTGTTTTCAGTTTATATGTATGTATATACTGTTTTCATTTTTTTTTTTTAAATATATGTTGTTTTATGGAATGAATTTTTATATAATGTTTGTTTTCAGTTCATATGTTTGTATATACTGTTTTCAGTTTTTATATACTGTCGCTTCAGGGTCGCTACAGTGCTCGTCGCGCAGTATCGGCTCCCAAAATATTATCTGTCAAAATGGTAACTTTATCAGCAACATATTCTAATTTTAGAAATTTTCCTTGTATAATTTTGCAGTCAAGATAACTACTTACATTGATAGGAGTCGATTGTGGAAACTAACCCGGCGTGAAATGAATCTCAGAAAACTATTAGTGCAGAAGTTACATAAAGCTGCATAAAACTATGAAAAATATGTGTTTAATTGAACCAACTTATGAATATAAATTGATATTTATAAATTAGCCATTAAACTATATTAGATTAATCGTAAAAAATTTCACCTGATTGCAAAACTTTCGGTTCATATTTTCGTAATTTAGTTTTATGTTATTACAGTCACGCATGAAACATTATATATCAGCTTGTACTAAAAATATAATCAGATAGCATAACATTGTTCACTTAACCTTTGTTAATTGGCGGACATTGTTATTGCTATACAGGTTAGAAATAGAATATATCTTGTTATTTCATGAAAATACTGATTTGATATATTTCAGTACAAGGATGAAGTTGATTTGCATTTTTACAGGATCAATATGATATATTTTAAGTTTTGGAAGAATAAATTGGACATTTTCAAGAGTATGTATGATATTTTGAAGTTTTGTAAGGGTAAATATGAAACTCCCCCAAAACAGTTAATAAGGGTGATGACATGACGGTTGATTAATTGGGTACTTCAATCTTTTGATTAAGGATCATTAAAAGAGTTTGACCGTTAAAAGAATGTGACCGTTAGAAACATTTAGGTTAATCTAATTTAATTAATCATAAAAATATAATTATTACTTCTAAATATTTTTGCTCTAACATGCATTTCTTATGTTGTAAATATGTTGTAAAACTACATTTTCGATTAATGTATAAAATTCTCGCGCAAAGCACCAACTACCAAGTATCAGCTTAAACTGTATTTAACATAATCAATCATTGATATTTTAGCAACGGAATGAATTAATTTGAAAACCATTTATGCCCAAATCAGACAAAATCCTCCTTGCATCTTAAAATACATTGACACAAGATGAATACAAAAAAGAATCAATATAAAAAAAACAAGAAATACAAAAATAATAATATTTTCTTAGGATTTCGATTTTTTTTCAAAACTAAATAACTACATAATATAAACATTATTTCACTAAATTGAAGTTAATTTGCAGTACAATATAAACCATAAAATCACATAACTCAAATCTTCAACAAACAGAAAAAAGACGCAACAAAATCTCAGAAGCAATCTTCCCCAATTCTTTTATAGTGTTCCATAAACTTAAAACATATACATTTTTCCTTTCATCTTACAACAAATCTAAATACAAATATATAATATAACATATAAAAAGACCCAAATTACCCAATGGTATCTTAATATCTAGTGATGTGTAAATAAATCTACAACATAAACAAGACAACATAAAAATCATAAAGATTAATATTTTAATTAATCTAGAGCTGCTTTGTTCCTAACAAGAAACGGCCTTGAAATAACCTCACTTAAACTAGCAGCACTAGTCGATTTTTTCACAAAATTAAGCCCATTAACTAATAACGGGTCGCAAATCGAAAGATCCGCATCAAAAATACCCGTTTTAGGCCTAAGAGGAAGTAAAACTTTCGAAATAAAATTGTTAAATCCAGATTCTTCCAATTCAGGCTGAGTTGAAGAATCATTTTCTGTCTTCTGTCGCCTCCTCATAGTTTCTTTTTTGTTATTCCCATTTTTCCCCTCTTCATTAAACAGAGACATTTCCATTTCGGATCCCTTTTGGCTTGACAGGTCGGGTTTGAGATTGTAGTATCTCTGTAGAATGCTCATTGCAGGGGACGAATTGCAGGCTGGAGGTTTGGAATTGGAGTATGAATTGGGTTTATTAATGGAAGATTTCGGTGTCAAATCTCTGCAATAAATTGATTTCATTAACAAAAAATTGATTTTAATAATTGGATATAATAATGTGGGTCAATGTTTTTTTTTTTTTCAATTTACCTGTTAATATTAGGAGCAGAACGGCTTGAATGGAGAGGAGACGGGGTGAATCTACTTGAGAGGGGAATCAGCAATGACTTGTGAGCAAACATTTGTCTGTCACTTACTAAATTATTCATTCGTTTTATATCTGCTATCTACAATCAATTCAACAATACTAATTCAGTAATTTCTTTCGAAATCCGATATTTCAGCTAACGAAATCAAAATTAATCCCAACTATTACAAAATTTAATTAACCAAAATGGGTATTTTGAAATTAAAAGAATTTGCAAATACCTGAACACCGTACTTAATCGCGATACCAGCAAGTGTATCCATCTTTGAGACCTCATGAGCTATACAATTACCCAGATCCGAAGAATCGTTCGAGCAATTCTCGAATTCTTCCCTCTCTGGAGAGCTAGATCCGTTGGAGCTGAGTTCGTCCGAAAAAGGATGAGAAATCACTTCTTCCCTTCTAATCCCCATTTCCAAAGGACCCAAAATTAGTATTACAAAATTAATTAGTTTTTGTTGGATAAAATAGGAGCTTTCCAAATCCGGATTTTGGGGTAAAAGATCGATAAAGAAGGAAAATAAACGATAAATTGGATCAAATTTCGGAGCCTGATTTGGGGGAAAAGATGGAAAAGTTAGCGAGTTTACGCAAGAAATTGGTGGAGGTAGGTCGATTCCCACCGCTGAGAGAGAGAGAGAGAGAGAGATGAGAGTATTAGAAAGGATTTATTACTTCTTAAACGAGAATTAAGGATGTATTTTCAGAAGCATAAACGTTTACAATTTTGTACTAAGGAGTGATTGACGTGATTTTATTAGTCTGTGTTTGGGGTTGTGCCATGTAAGTGTATTTGTAGATATTTGTCAAAGTTTAAGAGTAGCAGTATTTCCGAAGTGTTTTTTTTATCACTTATAGTTGGGACTGACTTTTTCTCCATTTTACTTCTTGAGTTGAGTTGGCTATTTCTTTTTTGGAGGATATTTTCTTAAAGGACCCTCCTTCTAATGTGTTAAATGCATATTGACATTCTCGTAAAAAAATGACATCGCCCCTAATTTATGGATTAATAGACTAGGTTAAATATTTCCTACACATTATTTTATATGCCGAGACTCGAACTTGGAATATCCTCTAAAGTTTGAAGATACTCACAAAAATTTGTTACAAAAATGATAGTGTCATCTGAGACGAGAATGAAATAGAGTGAAATAAATCAAAATATACAAAAGATTTTTATACTCGAATATAATTAAGTGGATTAAAGAAGTGAAAGTTCTATTTCATGTGAAATATAGAATATTATAACAGTGAATCAACTATTTAATCAAAAAAATAGTGAATCAACTAAATTAAGTTTTTCTCCTTTGTCAATAAAGAAAATTAATTTATCTCATTATTTTACTACTTTATTTATCCAACTTTCTAAATTGTCTTAGAATAAATATGAAATAGCAGAATGTGTTATCCTTCAAATTTTTCAATCTTAAATATATTAATAGTTGGAGCTTGTTTTGTTAGCTTCATAAAGCTACGTGATTTTCACATTTTTTTTTTGAGATTTTTTTAATCCACATAATGGTTTATATTTTTTTAGTTAGAATTGTAAAGTAGGCGATCACCTGATATATTACAATAACATTAAAGAACTAAAAGAAAACACAAAATTGAGAAATATGAACTAGATAGGTAAAACTAGGAGAAATCATCTTCGGCCATTCTCTTCTCTTTTAATCTTCTTAGCAGAATTTGAGCCAATTAGAAACTTCTGTAACCATCCATCTTAGAACATTTCTCGGCCGAGCCACATTAGAGAAAAATCTTTTATTTAACTGAATCTTTAGAAATGTCTAAACTGAAAATGCGGTTCTGTAACTAGTGACAGACAAAATAAAAAGCTGACAGAGACGTAGCATTAACGACGAAACACCAAAAATAAATAACAAACAGGAATGGGGGAACCAAAGGAAAAGCCAACGGACCAAACAGACATAGACGAACTTTGTAAGGGTGTATTAGCCATTCTGCATAAAATAGTTCCCACTTTGGAAGGGCATATAGGAACTTAATAAATTATAAAGTATACTAGCACATGGTTGGTGGAATAAAATGAAAAAGATATGGTCAAAGTGACTTGGTAGGTCAATCATGAGATGCTATGATTTCTCAACACGGTTTTGCTTTTTTGTTTAATATTTTCCCAAGATAAAAATACTTTCGAGTGAGACCATGTCTTTGTTTTTGTTTATGCATAGGCCTCTTTGGTTTCGTAATGTATTATGAATATAATTTGTGTTTATCATTTTAACACTTTTGCATGTGTTATATGCTTTTAATGTTATTTTTACTTTTATATTATAAAGATAGTTGCACAAATAAAAAAGGGAAAATTCTCACAAACCCCCGACTTTTTGGAATATTTAAAAAAACGCTCATTTTTTGGATTTCTTTAAGAACCCTTCAAAAATTATTAAAAAAAATTGAGGTCCTTAGGAAGTTATATTTAACGTTCCATCTAAAATATTTTATTTTGGATCAAAATGCGCTAAATTTTTATTATTATTTTAATCAATCCAAAATAATAAATAAATAAATAATAATATTTTGATCATAATCTTCCAAGATATTATTTTTTTCGCTAGTTATGATACATTTTTTATTTCACGATTTCATATAACGAAAATATATGTTTTTATTTACGAAAAGCGTTATTTTCTCCTTAATTTATTTTATATGATTTTGTTTGGATTTAAATTCTCTATTATTCATATTTTATGAAAAAGAATATTTTTGTGTTTATTAGTTTTTTGAATATAATAAAAGAAAAGAATATTGCTAAGTGTATTTTGGTCCAAAAGTATTTAGACGGAATGTTTTTTTAGATTCAAATCCACCATCAATAAGTTGAAAAATTTGCTAAATATATTTGCTGTGATTTGAAATTGAGACATCTCCCCAAAGTTTCTGGGTGTTTAACCACTTGAACTAGTAAGATTTGGCATAATTAGACGGAATGTTAAAAATAATTCTACTAGGAGACTTAAAAAATTTAATTTAGTTTTAGTTTTAAGGAATCTAAAAAGTAAAAGTAAGGAAGGTTCTAAAATATTCAAGAAAATTAGGAGGCTTTCTCCAAACGACAAAATCTTCGGGCCCGTTCGACAATACATGGAATAGAAGAATAGTGAAATAGAGAATAGCCGGTTATTCTATTTTATTCCATGTGCGTTCGGCAATGTTTATAATATAAAAAAGTTGGTTAAAATATATAAATATATCAATGACCAAAATATCCTTGTTGATTTTGTATTATCAGTTTTTCCCCACAATTATATGAAACTACTAATAAAAAGGTTCAAACATCCATTCAAACAATAAAAAACAAAAAAAAAATACAATTACAAATATATTAATGCAAAATAGAGGTAGAAAAAAATTCAATTACATATCCAATTAACTAGAACTTAAACAATAAAAAACAAGAAACAAAAATACAATTACAAATATATTGATGCAAAATAGAAATAGAAATAGAAAAAAATTCAATTACATATTCAATTAACTAGAACTTGCATAATACGACATAATCTCTTGGCTAATTTCAACTGTCTTCACCACTGCACGTGCAAATCTCGTCAACTGTTGTTGTCAATGAAGAAAGAACGAAGTTAAAAATGTTTTCTTTTTCCTTTGGAGCTAATTTGAAAAAAAAAAAAAAATTCTCAATGCAGCTTTACATAAAATAAATGGTAAAAAATAAAAAAAATAACTACAAATTTAGTACAATAATAACTAAAACAAATATCGAAGAAATAAAGAATAAATATTATGAAAACCTATGTAGAAGAAACAAAGAGAAACAAAGAAAGGTCGTACAGCTACCAAACCTCGAAAAAAGATCTTAGCATCTATTTTGTGGTACCGGTACCAAACCTAGAAAAAATGTAACATCTATTTTAAGTAGTTAAGTATCAAGTATGCAACATTTAACAGTACGCAATTCAGCCCCTTAACTATCATGTAGCCTATAATAGTGAGTAGAGTTTGCAAATGTGCCCTGAAAATTCTGAAATCTCATGGTGCATGAATCAGGTACCAGTATTCACTTCAATTTGGATTGATTTAAGGACTGAATAGACTTGAGATGCTTACTAAGCATGTTCTTAACTGGTAGAGCTTCAAATTCAATTTGTGCACAAAAACTTGTTTTTAATTTAAAATAATTGGAAAAAGTCAATAAATAGACAATAACCAAATCAATTGGAAAGTATATTCCACCAACAATTGACGAAAAACAGTCCACTGTACAATTTAGTGAAAGAAACTGATCATACCATTACAAGAGGAGAAGATTCTTAATTTATTATAAACTCCAAGAAGTGATTAAGTTGACTTCTGAATTAGTAAAACCAAGCTACTCTCCTCTTTGGCAACTGTAAAATAGATAAGGTTATACAACATCCCTAATTATCCACGATAGCAAACAATAAAATAGTGTAGATTAGAATCATAGTTCATAGAAACTTGACAACCAACAAAATTTACCTCCAATATCAAGTACAAGAAGAGGCGAATCAAGTTCTTGATTAGGCAAACAATCACTGTTGAAACAATAATCCAGCAAGAAGTGCAGGCCGGAGGAACAGAGAAAATACATTGCTCCGGCTAGCCTTCTTCATAGCCGTTCAAATTTCCGGCGTGTGAGAGCTGCGAATGATGGCAGAGGCGAAGAAAAACGAATGACAGTGAAAATAGTCCACACGGATCTCATTAGAAAGAGAAAAATGAGTAGATTTGATACAAGCTTTTTGATTAGAGAGTTGGCCAGCAAATCGCTCGAATTTCTGACGGAGAAAGAATGGAGAGGAGGTAGAACGTGTCCAGGAGAGGGGAAGACATTGGAATAAGAAAGGGCAATTTCGTCTCAAATTTACTCTATTTCCTGAAATAGAGTAATTCCATCCTCCAGATGGAATAAACTAATCCTCTATTCTATGACTCTATTCCAAGTTATTCTATCTTTTTTTTATGTAAACTATAATTTATTTTA
The DNA here is from genome assembly GCA_027726005.1 of Juncus effusus. Classification (NCBI taxonomy): domain Eukaryota; kingdom Viridiplantae; phylum Streptophyta; class Magnoliopsida; order Poales; family Juncaceae; genus Juncus; species Juncus effusus. Next base: position 2,455,799 of record CM050906.1, on the reverse strand, counting down.
TATAAAATGTCATTTTCTTCCTTCCTTTCTTTATTAATTATTTATTTTTATTTATTACTTTTACTTTAGTTCCTAATTGTTTATATTTAATGTAACACAATTATTTATTTATTTATTATTTTGGTATGAATAAAAAATAAAACAATCTTGAAGAGGATATTTTGTGCAAAAATTGTTCTCCGGAAGGAACTAATTAAATTTACACTCACATAGAAATAAAAAAAATAGAATCAATTTTAAAGGGTTTATTTCAAATATTCAAATAGGTTAGGGGATTTTCAAAAATATTTCCGGGCCTGTTCGCACCTTCAGGATTAGATCACGGATTGAATAGGAAGCTGCGTTTTAGGTGGGATGCATTTATTGGTGTTCGGTGCCATTTTATAAATCCACGGAAGTGAAGGAAATCCCAAGCAAAACAGGGAATATGGAGCAAATTTCTCAGCTTTACAAAACGGTGGTCTGATTGGATTTTTGTATAGGATTGGTGAAAAAAAATATTAATTAACATGTAGTGGGGCCCACTGAAATATTTTTCTCTGCTGAAGATTATTTCTTACTTTAGAAAGTCTCTTTCACTTGCCCCCTTTCTCCATCGTTCTTTTCCCGTCTTCTCCTCTCCCGCCAAAATTAGAGCTGCTCTTGCCCTATCGTCGGCGAAATTTCGCTGGGTGGTGACATGAAAAGGCCTGCAGGATCTGATTTTGTGGATAAATCATCGTTTGAAGCTCCCAGCAAGACTATGAAAGGTATTTTTTTATGCCCAAATTTAATTGAAATACTAATTACTAGTTTGAATGAGAGTAGAAAAATGCACGAGATTCATTGATATAGTCTAAATTTATTCGAAAGATCTGTCCTTTGTCCTTATTTATCAAAAATTGAGAACCGGTTTGGGAATCGATTCATGCAAGAACAAACAAAATTTGCTTTTATGAGAAGCCTTTCCAAATGTATTTGAGGAAAGAAAAAGAAAATTCAGGTCAAGTATTTCATAAATTATTAACTATATTAATCAATCTAAACGAATACCACAAAATTGAAAACAAGTCTTACTGCAATTAAGTTTTTGTCCATCTTTCATATATAAAAAAAGTATTTCATTCAGTTTAATTTTACTTTAGGAAAGGAGAAAGAAGTTGTTAGAGCTGGCTGGACCGAACCTCAAAGGGCACATTTGGTATCCCTGTTAGTGGAATATGGAGGAAAAGAATTTCGCACCGACAATAGATGGAACGCTAAAGCTTGGACTGCAATAACAAAAAGTTGGAGTGAAAAGTTTCTAGATGCCAACTATTCAAGAAATCAAATATAGGATCAAGAGCAACACCTTAAAAAAAAAAATTAAGTCGCTAAAACAATTGATGAATAGTAGTGGGTTAGGATGGAATAATGATCTTAAGATAGTGGAAGCAGTAGATGGTGTTTGGGAAGATATACTCAAGAACAATCGAGAGGCATGTCAATGGCATAATAAACCATTTCCTTATTATAATGATCTTTATAATGTGTATGAAGGTATTATTTAGGTTACATTTGTCTATACTATTTTTTTAATTATTAACTTATAAAAAATGTGGTATGTGATTAGGATGTATTGCTGAAGGACTGAATAAGCCGGGCTCAAATCAGTATAGCTTGGAATCACATTTCAACACTCCGAGCCCTATGTTGCATTCGCCAAATTAGTTTGCTTGTTTTCCGTGGGAGGATTAATTCGTAAATGTTGAAAATACTTCTCCATCCATTGTCAATGAAGTTCCTAATCCCCATCCACAACCACAAGAATCTCCCGTCATTGATCTCTCTAGTGAAGTCCCTGTCGAAATTCCTCTACCTCACACTATCCCACCACATGTATCGCCAAGTACCCGTTTGGCTCGTCCACCATCTTGTAGTCATGAGACCCAATCGAATATAGGTAGGAGTAAAAAAATAAAGACCACAAGGACACCCTTTACTCCTTTTAATGAGGAGTATTTTGCATATAAGAGAGAGGAGACAAGTATGTATATAAATGCTATGAAGGAGATAGAAGAAAAAAAGGGGATTGAGAAATTTGGAATAAGTGCTGTAATTTCTGTATTTAAGGAGTTAGTAGGATTTACATTTGACGGATTAGATAAGGCAACATCACTTTTCATGTCAAGTGCTGAAATTTAGGAGGCTTTTCTCACATTTAATCTAGATGAAAGAGCACTCTGGATTAGGAGAAGAATTAACGGTAATTGATATTTCTGATAATTATATTATGGTTATTTTGGAGGTTATGTCTGTTTTGGAAATGTTAGGTTATAATGATGTATTTTGGAGATTAAGTATATTTTGCAATGTTAGATGAAACATAAGTTAGATTAAAAAGTTATTTTCATATCAAGTGTTGTACTGACATGCTATAAAATATATTATCTTTATTAGACTAATTTACCTTATTATTATCTTATCTTTTCATAATTGGTTCTTAATTGATGCATAATTGGTGTTTAATTGCGGGTATCTTTAATTGTTTTATCTTATATTTTGTTGCATTTACTTGTATCTAATCTAGTTGTATTTAATGTGGCCACTGTTTCAATAGAAATACATTGATAATAAAATATTAATCATACAACTAGAAAGTATTACAATTAGCCTACATTATCATTATTTCAACAGTTAGTTTTTCTTTTAAATAACAATATTATATTCATATTTCACAATATTATATTCATAACTTCCTACGATTTCATCAAACACTTCTATTTACAAATTTATGGAGCTTTTCATGACTTCCTACAACCATGGCTTCCTGATGCTCACACATTGGCTTCCTGCAACCATGGCTTCCTGAACCTCGCTCAAAACTACGCTAGCAAACAGGCCCTGATTAACTTTGGAGTATAGGTTGTGCAGGATTCCAGGGAATTGAATTTCAAAACTATGGACTGTTCTAGAGGTGGCAAACGGGCGGGTCGGGTCGGATTCGGGTTCGGGTCAATTCGGGTTTCGGGTCAATTCGGATCACGGGTCGTCGTTCGGATCGCGGGTCGTTCGGGTCGCGGGTCGTTCGGATTTCGGGTCATTCTGGTTCGGGTCGCGGGTCAGTTGACTTATGGTCAACGTCATATTCTGGTCAAAAGTCACTCGGATTAGAGGTCGTTATTCATCCGAATTGATATTTCAGGTCATTTGAATTATTCTGATCAGTATTATCAGCTCAATTATGTTAGAACAAGCCATAAAATTCTTAATTTCGAGATTTTTTAAATATTAAAACAAAAAAAAAGTTTATTTTCGGGTCAAATCGGGCGGGTCATTCGGGTCACCGGTCAATTCGGGTCACGGGTCATTCGGGTCGCGGGTCGTTCGGCTCGCGGGTCCTTCGGGTTGCGGGTCCTTCGGGTTGCGGGTCAATCGGGTTTCGGGTCGTTCGGGTTGCGGGTCGTTCGGGTTTCGGGTCGTTCGGGTTTCGGGTCTTTTCGGATTCGGGTCGTTTCGGGTTTCGGGTCACTCGGGTTCGGGTCGGGTCGGACGGATTTTTCGGATCGGGTCAGATTTTGCCAGCTCTAGACTGTTCTCTCACTATATGTAGGGAGTGTAGTTTTGGTGGTTCAAAACTGGCAAAACTGCGAAAACAGTGAGAAAAATGCAGGTTTGTGAAACTTGGCTCAGACTGAATTTTTGGAGAGAGAAAAAACGTGGGTTTGTTCATCTCTCTTATCTCCCCAACGAAAGAAGCTCACTTCTCTCTGATCTGACAAAAGCAGAGCTCGTTTTCTCTCCGACTAATCTTGTTTCTTCCTCCGATGAAGCTTGTTTTCCAGTCTATTGCTCATTTTTTCTCTCTCCAATGAAGCTCGTTTCTTTCTCTGTCATTTGTTTCTCTTTGATCAATGGTGAGATGAGAAGGCTCTTTCTGTTTTTTTTTTCTTGCACTAACTTTGTCAGTATTTTCTTCGGATTAGTTGGCTTAATTTTCCGAATGCTGAATTTAGTTTGTTGTATGATTATTTTTCTGCTAATTATTTATTCGGGTAATGGTGCGTTGCTAATTTCGGGCTTAATTGGTGCTATTTTAAGCAAATTTCAGAAATTGATACTCAGAATTGAGAAATTAGTGTGCTTTTATTTTGTTAAAATGAGGAAAGCTTATATTATTATTATTATTGTTGTTGTTGTTGTTATTATTATTGTTTTAAAATCAAAAAAATTATTTTATTATTTTAAAATAAAAATTATTATTATTATTATTATGAATGAGTGATTTGGTTAAATTAGTGTTAAGTATGGTTTGAAACTTATATTATCAATATTATATTCGTAGCTTCCTATGTTTTCATAAAACATTTTTTTTTTCACAATTTCATATACTCATAGCTTCTTGACATTCATTTTTCAGCTTCCTGGAACCATGGCTTCTTGTCCCTTTACAAAACTGCGCTAGAGAACAGGCCCTAAGTGTAAAATGGGTATTATGTTCAGCAATAAATGTTCCTGCGCTCAATCCATAAAAGGAGCGTTGTGAATAGCATCACCCAAAAATATATAGGCCCAAATTTTAAAATGTGAGCTGCCCAAGGAGAAAGAAATTAAAAAGGAAAAAAATAAAATAAGTCCAAACTCCAAACAGTAAACACAAAAAATCCTAAAAAGAACTCTCCCAAATTCTAATAGAGAGGATTTCTGACTGACTGATTCGTCGACCAGGTACAATATAATTCTTCTCTATCTAATCCCCTCTCTTTCTTCCGATACATGAAACTTCGTTAAAACTACTAGCTCTTTCTGTTATTTCCCCTACCTGAATTCCGCTCGCCATCTGTTCGACAAATTGGCTGACCAAATCACTTCATCACAATAATAACATAACATCATTATTCATCTCGCTCACTTCATTTACCATTTCAGACCTTCTCCCACTAATGAGCTTACACACTCGCCTCCCCTCCTCTCACTCCTATCTCAAATCAACCCTAAACTCTCTCAACTCCAAAACCCTAAAAACCCTCTGCTCCCTCCCAAACCCTAACAAAAAGCCCAAAGTGATCGTAATCTCCGGCCCCACCGGCGCCGGCAAGAGCCAGCTGGCGCTCCAGCTCGCCAAGCGACTCAACGGCGAGATTATTTCTGCAGACTCGGTCCAGGTCTACCGTGGACTCGACATCGGCTCGGCCAAACCGAGTCTCGCGGACCGGGCTCAGGTCAAACACTACTTGGTTGATATATTGCATCCTTTAGAGGATTACTCAGCTGGACAGTTTTATCGTGATGCAAGAGAGGCTACTGAGTCGGTTTTGAAGAGAGGTTTTGTGCCGATTGTGACTGGCGGTACTGGACTTTACTTGAGGTGGTATATGTATGGTAATATCACATTTATCTTTCAAAACTTGAGATTTATGAATATAGATAGCCTTTTGACAATGTATATATGAAATTTATGCTTCAAAATATACTCAGCATATTAAATTTATGTTTATAAAGCACAGTTTGGTATTTGTTAATTGGATATATTTTGAGTACGGAAAGGGCCAATTTTGATGTTTACAGTTTTCAAAGGGTGATTTGATATATTTGAATATTTCCTCTCTCTCTTTCACTCATGATATTCAATCTTTCTTCAACAGGTAAGCCAGGTGTACCAAAGGCCACAGGAGAAGCCGCCACGTCAGCACGGTCCGATTTAGAAACCCTACAAGCAAACGGAGACTGGGACAAGGCCGTCGAGCTCTTAATCCAATCCGGCGATCCGACGGCTGGTACCATACCGACCAACAACTGGTACCGGCTTTCCCGCCGGCTCGAGATCCTCAGATCGTCAGGCGGGTACCCTCCTTCGTCCTTCCAAGTCCCCTACGATCAATTCCGCACGGATCTTAAAGCAGACGATCTTGATTTGGATTACGATGATTTGGATTATGAGTTTATTTGTATTTTTCTGACCAGGCAGAGAATCGAGCTCTACCGGTCGATCGATTTGAGGTGTGAAGAGATGGTGATGGATTTAAACGGATTGTTATATGAGGCTTCTTGGTTATTGGATATCGGGTTGAAACCCAATAAGAATTCCGCGACCCGGTCTATTGGATATAGACAGGCGATGGACTATTTATCAGTCTGTCGGAAAAATAATGGGAAGAGTGATTCAGATGAATTTTATGAATTTCTTCATGGGTTTCAGCGGGCGTCGAGGAATTATGCCAAGAGACAAATGACTTGGGCTCGGAACGAGAGGATTTATAAGTGGGTGGACGGTTCGGCGAATTTTGAGGAAATTTTGGGGTTTGTTTGTAAATGTTACGAGGAGGAGGAAAAAGGTGTTGAGGTGCCGGAAGTTTTGGGGATTGGGAGGGAGAGTTGTGGGAGGAATGAGGAGAATGAGATGAAGAGGTATAGGAGTGAGAATAAGTTGTTTGTTGAGAATGAGGATTGTGATGGAGTGCTTGATTGGATTGAGAGGACTCAACATGGGGTGTCTAGTGAGGTGAGAGTATAGATAGATGGGTTTTTGAATTGGTGTGTTAGAGAGTTTACTTTTGACATATTGCAATAAAGGAGGCTTATTTTTTTTGATGACTTGGTTCGGATTGAATTTGGGTGGTTCTATCAAATTAGAACCTTGTTTTTCTTGATTTTATAAGTTGAAATAGACCGTTAATGCAAAGAAACAATAGTTTCGAAAGGATTGGGCTTCATCAAGATTCTAGTTACAATCCTTAAAATAAGGTAGTTGAGGTTCCTTAATTTTTTTTAAATCTGCCATTTTTTTTACTACTTCCATTTCAAATGGGACATGGATTTCTGGCGGATAGTGTAATGAAACTTCAGATTTCAATCTTTGTGCAATTTGAAAATTTTATAAGTTTCGTAATTGACTAGTATGTACATTTGAATAATAGATATAATTGAATAGAAAAACAAGTAGTTAAAATCAGTTTCTATATTTAGGTATTATCGGCTTTACATAACTTCTTTTTTGGTGGCAATTATTGACATTTGAATTCTCAATTGTACAGTTTCAATTTTTTCTTCAAACTGTATGAACCATTCTGTATAATTGATCAATACATACATCTATGGTGATCATTTCGCTTAATTAAGGCCAGATGAGCTAAATAGTGCCTAAGTTTCAGAATTGGGGCTGTTTTAGGGATAATTAGGTCATATTTCGCAGGAATTGGTACTAAACTGAGGACCTAATCACCATAGATAGCCCCTTTCACTGACTTTACAATAATTTGTTTTTTCTAAGACTATTATTTTTTGTGGGATTATTACAGTTTTGTGGACAAATTAGGGTTTTGTGGACCATTTAAGTCTGATTCAGTCCTAATTAGGGTATATTTTACTGAAACATCAAAAGAAACCAATTTCTAATTAGGACTTCTCTTGGACTAATTATATGCATACACATGTATGTATTAGTTGAGCCTGTTGTAAGATTTGATTAGACTAAATAGTGGTTTGAGTTTATTGTGATATTTTTAGTCAAGGTATTATTCATCTAATTTTATTGATGGATCTTTCTATAAGTAGGTTCAGTTGAGAATGTTAAAACGAAGAAGCCAACAGTGACATCTCATGAAGCTTTGAGCCAGGGTGAGTTCAAAAGGGTTAATTTATGGAATCTTAGATTTGTATTTGGAGTCAAATTATGGGTTATAATTTGGATGCTTCGAGTATATATTAAGGAAGGTTATACATATGAAACAAATGGGCATAACTGTCTTAGAAGGTTTTACTCACAGATATCTGGGTTGAAATCGGATGGGATGCTATTTGTCGACATTACACCATCACATTAAGATATTTACTTATGTATAGTAGGGTATATGTGGCATGAATTTTTCCTTCAGATTGTTGTGTTACCACTTTTAATCAACTTTTGACATAGCAAATGTTTGTGCAACAATTCTTTTAGACATTATTTGTGAAACAATTTTACCTGGGTTAACTATTGTAAAGCTGATTCTTCTTCACTTTATTACGACTACAGAAACCGAAACGGAGCGAGGGTCCCATCAACTTATTACAGAATCCTAGTCTCCGGTTTATATTTCTTTTATCTTTTCGCCTGCAAGAATCTCTCACATCCTCTGTTCATATTATCGCCTGCACAAGTGTATATAAGATTGAACAACCCTGTTTCTTCTTTTAGCATAGTTCAGAAATTTATTTCCTGGTTTTACTAAAATCCTGAAACCAATCCCCTAATAAAAAGAGAATAAGATAACCCCAATTACAAGTACTTAATTGGTTCAACTCAAATTTAGGTATGATATAAGCTGTTGAAAGAGATAAATTGACTTCAAACAGAAAAATAGAAAGACGCGCAACTAGAATAACTATGTTACCATCTCTTGGACAGGAAAAACCTATATATGGCATAAATCAAAATAAATAGTTTGGTCTTCTACGTTTTTTTAGTTTGGCCTTAGAAGTTTTCATTTTTCTGATATATTCAAAAGCAGAATTTTTTTTCTTCTGTTTGATAAATCACAATTGCAGTTTAGGAAAGAGATAAAATAACTGAGTATACTGATTATTCTACACACTGAACGAAATTTTGTTGAACCTCCTGAAATTTACATCCTTTTTAAAGAGGCCCATTCATCCATAAACCCACAATCTAAAGTGATTTTTTTCTTCCAAACCACCTCCCCTCATCACTTCTTCCACTACAATCTATTGTTTTTTTTTTTGAAAATTAGACCTCAGGTTTAACCTGAGAGTCTGCAGTTTATATTGAATGGAATAAAATAAAGTTCATTACAAGAATAATAAAGATTGCCAAGAGAATTGACAATTTAATAAAACAGAAAGAGGAAGAGAAGAAAAAAAAGAAAAAAGACTAGAAAGAATAAGAGATAAACACCAAATTTAATGGAAAATTGTTATTCTTCTTCCTCCAAGGTGAAAAAATGGCGATTAAACAAACACTGACACTTTGCCTCTTCTCATTCCTAACCTTAACCATGACCATCAATGGCGCTGACGTGGCAACACCACCCACCGACTACATGTCAATTCTAATGAACATGATGAATTGCCTGACATTTGCGGAAAGCGGAAGCACAATTGCAAAACCTGAAAAAGGATGTTGCCCTGGTCTTAAAATGGTCGTGGAACAAAATGTAGAGTGTCTTTGCGAATTGTTTAAGAATAGTGCAGAGCTGGGAATTACGCTTGATTTCACAGGCTCTTTCTTTGCCTTCGGTTTGCCACGTTAAAACCCCTCCTTTCAGCCAATGCAATAGTAAGATCTTAATTAAATTAAAAATCAAGGCTTTTTTTATTAGAAATTAGAATCTTTCTTTTTTCTTTGATTTATGTTAATTCTGTTTTATTTGTTTTGAATTATTAGTTACTCTTCTAGGTGTGTCTTCTCCCGCTACACCTCCAGATAGTTAAAATTTGAATAAATGTTTATCTTATTTAAAACTTATTGTTTATTGATTACGCATCAAGATTTATACTATTTAAATAAATAATAAGTTTATATATTTCAAAAAGAAGATAAATTCCATATTTGTTACATAGAATAATAAGTTTATAAAAAAAATCAAGGTTTTTTGTTCAGAAGTTGGAATTTCTTCATTTATTTCTGTGATTTATGCTAATTGTGCTTTTATATGTTTTTACTTACTCTTCCGGGAGTGTCTTCTTATTATTTATTGATTACAAGTTTATATACTTAAAAATAAGAGATACTCCGTATTTCTTACATAGAATAATAAGATTATATAAAATTAAGGCTTTTTGTTTAGAAATTAATTTTTTTTTTATTTATGTTAATTGTTTTGAATCTTTAGTTACTCCTCCGGATGTATCTTCTCCGGCTAAACCTCTAGGTAACAAAATTTTAAATGAGTAAAATTTGTTTATGGTACTTAAAACTTATTTTATTGAGTAAGCATCAGGTTTTGTGCTATTTAAATAAATAATACGATTATACTCTTCAAAGAAGAGAAAATTCATATTTATTACATAGAATATTAAGTTTATAAAAAAATCAAGTCTTTTTGTTTAAAAATTGGAAATTTTCTTTTCTTTCTTTAATTTATGTTAATTGTGTTTTTATTTGTTTTGAATTTTTAGTTACTCTTCCGCGTGTGTCTTCTCCTGCAACACCTCCAGGTAGCTAAAATTTTAATAACTGAAAATATGTTTATAATATTTAGAACTTATTATTTAATATTGCGGTTGAAGATTTGTGATATTTAAATAAATAATAAGTTTATATACTTCAAAATGAAGATCTAGTTACATATTTATTACATAGAATAATAAGTTTATAGAAAAATCAAGGTTTTTGTTTCGAAATTTGTATTTGTATTTTTACTTTGATTTATGTTAACTGTGCTTTTATTTGTTTTGAATTTTTAGTTATTCTTCCGGGTGCGTCTTCTCCCGCAACACCTCCAGGTAGCTGAATTTTAAATAACTAAAAAATTATTTATGACCTTTAGAACTTATTATTTATTCATCACACATCAAGATTTGTGCTATTGAAAAAAATAATAAGTTTATATACTTCAAAAAGAAGAGAAATTCCAGATTTATTACATAGAATAATAAGTTTATATATTAATCATGGCTTTTCTTCAGAAATTGGAAATTTTCTTTTTTTCTTTGATTTATGGTGATTGTTCTTTATTTGTTTTGAATTTTTAGTTACTCTTCTGGATGTGTCTTCCCCGGCTACACCTCAAGGTAGCTATGTATTAAATAACTGAAAATTTATTTCTGATATTTGGGATTTATTATTTATTGATTATGCATCAAGATTTGTGTTTTTTAAATAAATAATAAGTTTTTATACTTCAAAAAGAAGAGAAATTTCTTATTTATTTAATAGAATAGTAAATTTATATAAAAATCAAGGCTCTTTGTTTTATAGAAGGAATCTCGATGCATATTGAATATTTAATAAATAATATATCACAATGATTGACTTAATCAAATATTTTGACCAGTAAAAATAACTTATCATTTTTAAATATATAACTTGTCAATTTATTAAATCCTTACTTGAATTACAATTTTTCAGTTGCATTAGCTCCTTCAGATGGAGATGCCTCTTCGATCCTAACTGAAGATGCTTCTTCTACATCGAAATCCATGGCCTCCACGCAAATCAAGGCTCATCCATATACAACCATCATGATTGCTATTTTTGCTTCTAAGTTGATTTTTTACAATTCCATCTAATGATTTGATTATTTGTAAATTATGATTCATTCATAATTAATAACTATATGTAAATTTGTATTGTATGTCTTTTATTCAAAATAAAGAATATTTGCGACCATATTGTGATGATAAATTATAGCATTTTCAGACTAGTATATAATTGCAAATGTGATTTAACTAACTAGAAACTTATAAACAGTTACACAATTTTTTTATAGGAAAGATAGAATATAATATTAGCAATTAGTAACGCAAAATCTTTTGCGACTCATATTTTGTCACACATTTTCTTCTACTATACAAAGATTGTGATTTGAGGGTTGAGATCTGTCCAAATTTGTCATTTGAGGGAATGTTGACATCTGTCAAAATTTGTGATTTTTTGCAACCATTATTAAACAAACAAATATGAAGGGGCTTATCTCCAACCTCTTGCGTAAAACTGCATCAGATTGGCCAACAATACATTACCATCCAGTTAGCATGTATGCAGCCATTGTGCCCAAGACCGTCCCACGTAATGTTACAGTCAATCCGGTCATTGTGATTGTAATATGGTCTCTGGTAATTATGCAACTATATTTGAACACTTCTACTTTTCTTCCAATACACATGGTGGTACTAAAATCGCATTAGACCGAAACAATTAAAAAAAATTTAAGACTAAGCCAAATAGTGGGGATAGAACTCATGATCAACCACATGAATGCGAATTTTAACGTTTATTATATTCTTCCATATCTTATGATTTGGCATACTACCTATCCATATATTAACATTTATTATATTCACTAATTGTGTTAACTAGGAAAATACCCGTGCTACGCAGCGAATATTATATTTTTTCATTACGTAACTTAATTAAGATAGAGAATTATTTGTAACAAAAAATTAATATTCTTATTTATGAGTAAATCATGATGAAAGGAGATTAGCTTACCATCTGACATAAGAAGACAAAATGTGAAAAAGAATTGAGGGCTTTATATAATAATTCAATATTAAACTCCAGATTTAAAAACGTTGAAATGTTCAACCCATAACGTTCTAACCCAGTAAAAACTTGCTACAAGTCGTAATATTAACTAAAAATCTAAAGAACTTGAAGATTTTCTTTAATTCAAATTTCTTTCAAAAGAGAGACCCTTGACGTTTGTCTGTTCAAAGACATCCTCAATATATATATTCAAATCGACCCTCTATTTATATAATCTGGGTCACTCCGTTCCTATAAGTTCGACAAAAAACATCCATCCTATATTGTCTCCAAAAAGCCAACCACCAACAAACCCTAAATCAACAAAAAACATAACACCTCCCCAAGCAAAGCTTTCAATAAAAAAAACACAAGAAAAGCTCATTTCATAACTGATTATATGGCCTGTGTCAGCCGAAGCATTTCGAGGAGTGTAGTTGTCTCACGTTACATCACCAACCCTATAAAACACGACATTATTCCTCCGACTCCAAAGTCCATTATATCGCCATCTTACGATGTGTTCATAAACCACAGAGGTGTTGATACAAAACGCACAGTAGCCAGTTTATTATATGACAGGCTAGTTCAGCAAAACCTCCGTCCATTTCTCGACAACAGAACCATGCAGCCGGTTGATAAAATATACGAAAAGATAAACTCGGCCATTTTGGAATGTAAAGTAGGCATCACAATCTTTTCACCAAGATATTGTGATTCGTGCTTTTGTTTGCATGAATTAGCCATGTTGGTCGAGGCAAAGAAGAAAATCATACCCATTTTCTATGATATCAGGCCATCTGAGTTGTTGTTAGCTGACGTGAAGTGCGGTCCGAGATATACACCTGAGGAAGTCGAGAGATTCAAAACAGCTTTGCAAGAAGCTAAATACACAGTTGGCCTCACATTCGACTCGCAAAACGGGTTAGTATATATCTATTTATGTTCATATATTCATTTTTTTTAATAATGCTCATATATTCATGTTGAAATGATTAACTCATGCAGTCATGCTAACTACTATTATATATTTTACAGAAACTTCTCAGAACTCCTGGGAACAACCTCCGATATCGTAGCAAAGGTCAATGATGAAAACAAAGAATGATGAACATTAGAAGCCAAATAAAACTAATTCATGAAGAGAGATTCTTTTGAAAAGTTTACACATTTTTTTAATTGGAAGTTAAGTAGCACGATTCCTACCTTTATTTTGGGAATTCAGATTTGTTAATAAACTGAGAATAAAGAGTTTTTCTTCTTCTCATTTTTTATTTTTTCGTTCTTTGTAATGAGTTAATTGTGAACATAAAGAGTGGTGTTTACTAATCAAAATAATTCGTTGTCAATAAGCTGAAAATCATTAGAGAGGTATTGTTTTTCTTTTTGTTCTTTTAATTGTTATTGTGATATCAAGGTGCCACGAGGAGTGGAGTTTTACAAATCAAACTAGTTTAACTCGGAAAATTATTTTCTACACGCAGAGAATAGCTGAACGCGTTCATTGGTCTCCGAATCAGTTCATGATACTTGGTACTATACATTTAGGTAGGTAGGTACCTCTAAGAATAATTGTCAACGCAGAAAAGTTGATCGGTCAACATAACTTTCATAAATTCTTTCATCCCTATATAAAATAGAATGGAATGTTGAATGAGAATGAATAATACATAGATGATAAAAAATGATGACAATGCCAAAGCTTCTCTGGAATAAGTGATTAGGCACTGTTTCATCAACTCAAAAATTATGGGTTCAAAATTTGATCAAAGTTAAATTTTTTTAAATATAGATGATACTTAGAGGTGGCAAACGGGTGGGTCGGGTCGGATTTGGGTCGGGTCAATTCGGGTTCGGGTCAATTCGGGTCACGGGTCGTTCGGGTTGCGGGTCGTTCGGGTCGCGGATCGTTCGGGTTTCGGATCATTCGGGTTACGGGTCATTCGGGTTTCGGGTCATTCGGGTTGGTGTCATTTCGGGTTTCGGGTCATTCGGGTTCGGGTCGCGGGTCAGTTGACTTATGGTCAACGTCATATTCTGGTCAAAAGTCACTCAGATTAGAGGTCATTATTCATCCGAATTGATATTTCAGGTCATTTGAGTCATTCTGGTCAGTATTATCAGGTCAATTATGTTAGAACAAGCCATAAAATTCTTAATTTCGAGATTTTTTGAATATTAAAACAAAAAAAAAATTATTTTCGGGTCAAATCGGACGGGTCATTCGGGTCACGGGTCATTCGAGTCACGGGTCGTTCGGGTCGCGGGTCATTCGGGTTTCGGGTCGTTCGGGTTGCGGTTCATTCGGGTTTCGGGTCGTTTGGATTGCGGGTCGTTCGGGTTTCGGGTCATTCGGGTTTCGGGTCATTTCGGGTTCGGGTCGTTTCGGGTTTCGGGTCACTCGGGTTTGGGTCGGGTCGGGCGGGTTTTTCGGGTCAGATCAGATTTTGCCAGCTCTAATGATACTATAAAATCAAAAAAAAAAAATGATGACAATGAATGAATAGGATGACCAGTTCTTGTTCACATGCGTGGCAGAAGATTCATACTTCGACAAAGGTGAAATGCATGTGGCAGAAGATTCATACTTCGACAAGGTGAAATGCATGGGAGTTTAAGTTTGTAAAACTGAGGTTTTTATGCGAAATAAGGTTTTTTAATCCTTCGACAACGTGTACATGGGTCAGGTTGGGTTGGACACATTTCAATTTCAATAATTATTATAGAATTATTATTATTATTATTATTATTATTATTATTATTATTATTATTATTATTATATAGAATAAAAGCTCAATATTTTCTCTCATGTGCTGACACGTGGCAGCCATTCATTTTCTCTGTGCCTTTCCCGATTAATTCATTCAGACTTCACAACTTCAGTAACACAATTAGGGTAGGGGTGAAAACGGTTCGGATAGGAGTCATATCATATCCGTATTCGTATTATTTTTTCAGATCCGGATACAAATACGGATAGTTCGAATACGGATTCGGTTCGGATATATGTACAGATACGAATACGGTCCGGATATTATCGGATACGAGTGCGAATACGGATTCATTTCGGATATTTAAACGGATATATTAATATATTAATATATCACAATCTCCTAAATATTTAACTATTTATAACAATAAAGTTAATAAAATATAACAATTTATAAGGGAAGTTTGAAGAAATAAAAACAAAATAATAATATGGATATGAATAATATCCGTATCCGTATCCGAATATGATGAAAAAATTAAATGTCCGTATTCGTATCCATATAGATATCCGTATCCGTATCTGATATATAATGAAATATCCGAAAACGGATATTATCCGAAGATTCAGATATTATCCGGATCCGTATTCGTATCCGGGAGCCAAAATGATTATCAAATCCGTATTCGAATAAAACTATCCGTATCCGAATCCGAACGGATACGAATATTTTGATTCGAATACGGATTTTTTGCAGATACGAATACCGGTCGGTCGAATAATATCAAACCCTTTTTCACCCCTAAACCCAATGCACAGCCCCTGCCCAGTCAGTCAATCTCAATTAACACCTATATTATTATAAAGAGTACAAAGAAATATTCTTTTTCTCTGGTGGGATTATTATATGTTCAATAAAACCGGAATTAAGATTACAATAGCCC